>PVIU01005626.1:0-111088 GCA_004026605.1 Ondatra zibethicus | reverse complement strand
ATTTGGAGCATAGATGTTCAGTATTGAAATTTCCTCTTGATGGATTTTCCCTGTGACTAATATGAAATGTCCTTCTTTGTCTCTTTTGACTGATTTTAGCTTGAAGTCTATTTTGTTAGATATGAGGATAGCTACACCCGCTTGTTTCTTAGGTCCATTTGATTGGTATATTTTTTCCAACCTTTTACTTTGAGACAATGTGTGTCTTTGAGGTTGAGATGCGTTTCTTGTATGCAGAAGAGGGATGGGTTCTGTTTTCATATCCAATCTGTTAGCCTGTGCCTTTTTATGGGTGAGTTGAGTCCATTTATATTTAGGGATATTAATGACCAGTGGTTGCTATCTCCTGTTAATTTAGTTTTCATCATTGGTGATGTTGATTTGTGCATTTTTTTCTTCTTTGGGATTTGCTGTAATGAGATCATCAATTGTCTGTGTTTTTGTTGGTATAGCCATCTTCCTTGGATTGGAGTTTTCCTTCTAGTATTTTGTTTAAGGGTTGGGTTTGTGGCTAGATATTGGTTAAATCTGGTTTTGTATGGAATATCTTGTTTTGTCCATCTATGGTGATTGAAACTTTTGCTGGGTATGACAATCTGGGCTGGTATCCATGGTCTCTTAATGTCTGCATAACATTTGACCATGACCTTCTGGTTTTCATTGTCTCCAATGAAAAGTCAGGTGTAATTCTGATAAATCTGCCTTTATGTTACTTGGCCTTTTCCCTTTGCAGCTCTTAATATTCTTTCTTTACTCTGTATGTTTAGTGTTTTGATTATTATGTGACGAGGGGACTTTTCTTTTTGATCCAGTCTGTTTGGTGTTCTGTAAGCTTCTTGTATCTTCATAGGCATATCTTTCTTTAGGTAGGGAGAGTTTTCTTCTATGATTTTGTTAAATATATTTTCTGTGCTTTTGAGTTGAACTTCTCCTTCTTTTATACCTATTATTCTTAGGTTTGAACTTTTCATGGTGTCCCATATTTCCTGGATATTTTGGATTAAGTTTTTGTTAGATTTAATGTTTTCTTTGACTGATGAGTCTATTTCCTCTATTGTATCTTCAGCACTTGAGAGTTTCTCTTCCATCTCTTGTATTCTGCTGTTTATGCTTGCGTTTGTGATTCCTGATAGTTTCCTCATGATTTCTGTTTCTATAATTCCCTCGACTTGTGTTCTCTTTATTGTCTCTATTTCAGTTTTCAAGTCTTGAATAGTTCATTTCATATGTTTGCTTGCTTTTTCTTGGTTTTCTTTAAGGGATTTGTTGATGGATTCCAATTTTTTTGTTTGTCTTTTCCTCCATTTCTTTGAGGGAATTTCTCATTTCTTCTTTAAGAGTTTTGAACATTCTCCTAAAGTTATTTTTTAGGTCATTTTCTTCTGCTTCATCTATATTTGATTGTTCAAGTCCTGCTGTTTTAAGATCTCTAGGTTTTACTGGTGTCATGTTACTCTTTGTGGTGTTGCATGTGTTCTTACCTTTTGGTGTAGGAGGGTCCTTCTGTATTTGGGTTGCTTTCATTGGTTAATAAAGAAAACTGCCTTGGCCTTTTGATAGAGCAGGACTTAGATAGACGGGGAAAAGAGAACAGAATGCTGGGAAGGGGACAGAGTCAGAGAGAGCCACCTGCCATGAAGCTTCCAGGTCAGACACACTGAATCTTTCCCGATAAGCCACGACTTGTGGTGACACACAGATTATTAGAAATGGGTTAAACAAATATGTGAGAGTTAGCCAATAAGAGGCTAGAGCTAATGGGCCAGGCAGTATTTAAATGAATACATTTTCCGTGTAATTATTTCAGGTATGCACTGGGAGCCAGGCAGGACAGAACAAGGGGCCCTGCGCCAGGAACCAGGCGCCGGGAATGCAGCCGGCACTCCTCTTACTACATTCAAATATGTGAGAGTTAGCCAATAAGAGGCTAGAGCTAATGGGCCAGGCAGTATTTAAATGAATACAGTTTCTGTGTAATTATTTCGGGTATAAGCTAACCAGGCACCGGGAACGCAGCCCGCGCGCCCTTTACTACAACCTTTTCTACTCATCTTTTCCTCTAATAGATGTGGTTGGGGCTGTCTGTGATTCTGTTGATTAATCTTCTAGGTGCCAATGAATCCAAGGCTCAGATGGTTGTTCCTTGTGGTACAGCCAGTGCCACAGTTCTAGTTACCCTTTTGGTCACTCTGTGTTCCTGGAGGTCGCTCAGTGCTCCTGGGCTTTGCTCCACTCCCTTGGAGTTTGGTGTCTCAGGCCTGCTCTAGACTAGGTTGTTGGCTCAGACCTGTTTCTGTAAATGTCCTTGGTTTGGATCCATTCCTGCAGAGGTTCCTGGCTTAGGGTTGGTCCTGCAAAGGTCTCTGGTTCCGATCTACTCTCTTGGAGGTCCCAGACCCAGGTGTGCCCAGACCTGCAGAGGACCTGGCTCGGGCCTACTCCCTCAGAGATCCCAGACTCACTCTCGGACCCACAGAAGTTCCAGGTTCCTGCCTATTCCCTTTGACGTCCCAGACCGACACCCGGACCCACAGAGGTCCTGGCTTAGGCCTACTCCCTTAGAGGTCCCAGATTCATGCTCAGACCCACAGAGATCCTGGCTCAGGCTTAGTTCCTTGGAGGTCTTAGACACACACCCAGACACACAGGGTTCCTGGCTTAGGTCTATCTACTCCCTTGAAGGTCCCAGATTCATGTCAGAACCCGCAGTGGTCTCTGTCTCTGGCCCACTTGCTCAGCGGTTGCTCCCCTGTACCTGCTCCTGTGGAATTCGCTGTCTCAGGTCTGCTTTTGCCCAGGTTGCTGGTTCAGTCCTGCATCCACAAATGTCCCTGACTGGATCTGCTCCTGTTCCTGTGGAGCTCGCTTTCTCAGACCCGCTCTGGACTAGTTAGCTGGCCCAATCTCACTCCCATGGAGCTCACCACCTTAGGCCTGCTCTGGCCTAGGTAGCTGGCCCAGTCCTGCTTCCGCAAATGACCCTGGTCCGGATCTACTCTTGCTCTCATGGAGTTCACTACCCAAGGCCTGCTCTGGCCCAGGTTGCTGGCTCAATCTTGCTCTTTTGGAAATTGCTGTCTCAGACCTGCTCTGGTCTAGGTCGCTGGTTCAGTCTTGCCCCTATGGAATTCACTCCCCTTTTTTTCTTTAGAAAGACCTTGACTATGACCATTGACTATTTATAATCAACCCCCTTTAAATAAAAATAAACATTTATAAACAATATTTGGAAATTTGAGCATAGCTTTTAGACTACTTCCTGTTGACTTAGGTCTTTCATGGGGTATCCTGTGTGGTTGGTCCATCCCATCAGCAGTCTTAAAGCTGTTAGAGATGTTGAACCAGCTGGGCCAACATTTCAGGGGGTCTTGTTTAATCCAATATGGAATCCATAGCTTTCTGACCTTGGTGGAAAAAAAGTAGAACCTCTTTTCCAAAATAGCATGTCCTTAGACTTAAATTTTGAAGTCAAGATACCTTTTTTACTCCATTTTTTATTTTTACTTTTTGCCTTTTTGAGACAAGGTTTCTCTGTGTGTCTTTGGCTCTCCTGTGCTATAGGAGGTCCTTCTGTATTTCTGTTGCTTTCATTGGTTGAAT
The DNA here is from genome assembly GCA_004026605.1 of Ondatra zibethicus. Taxonomy (NCBI): domain Eukaryota; kingdom Metazoa; phylum Chordata; class Mammalia; order Rodentia; family Cricetidae; genus Ondatra; species Ondatra zibethicus. Next base: position 107,488 of record PVIU01005626.1, on the reverse strand, counting down.
AAAGAGATTGCCTTGGCCTTTTGATAGGGAAGCCTTTAAGTGGGCAGAGTAGACAGAACAGCATTCTGGAAAGAAGGACAGATAGGCAACCACCATGGTTCTCCTGCTCAAGACAGACGCTGGTTAGGAATCTTTCCTGGTAAGCCACGATATACAGATTATTAGAAATGGGTTAAATGAATATGTAAGAGTTAGCCAAGAAGAGGCTAGAACTAATGGGCCAGGCAGTGTTTTTAAATGAATACAGTTTCTATGTAATTATTTCGGGTGTAAGCTAGCGAGGCAGGACGGAACAAGGAGCCCCGCGCCAGGCGGCTGGGAGCCAGGCAGTGGGATGGGGTCACCACTCCTCTTACTACACTCCTGGGTCTCACTCTGTAGACCAGGTTGGCCTTGAACTCACAGAAATCTGCCTGCTTCTCCCTCCCAAGTGCTGGGATTAAAGGCATGTGTCACCAGGCCCAGCTACTCTTATTTTTTTGATAAGGAATTTCTTTATCTTTTTTTTTCTCTCCTAAGCCTAAGTACATTGTTAAACATACTGTAAAGTGTTTGGAGGTTTTTGTTGTTGTTTTCCATCTGAATCTGTCTTTACTGCATATCTCTATCTTTTTCTGAGTGCACGAGTCTTTAATCTGGTGAGCAATATAGCTAGGATTAAAGCTGTGGCTTTGGTGGCTGGCTCCACCCCATTCCTTAGCTTTTTGAGAGTCTAGCTTCATGGAGGAGGCACTTGTGGGAGTCAGATTTATTGCCACAACTCTGTAGAGTTTCTAGGTCCTTGCTACCACCAAGAAGCTTGTTGTTGGCTGTTCATAAACACCATTTAAGTGTTTGGTGGCAGAGCCTCTTAAAAAAGCTGCAAGGTTTTTAGCACTAACACTGAGTTAGGAAGCCTCTCTTAAAGGAGCCACACCTCTGCTCAACACCAGCAGACACAACCTACCAGAGAAAAGATGGTTACCAAGAAGCTGCACTTAACTCTGTTCTTGTCTGTCTAGAATATATTTTTTTAAAGCTTTCTCAAGCTTTATGTGGAAATTCTTGCCAAATGTTTGAGCACCCTTTGTGGACAAAGACTGTACTTTCATTTCCTGGATGCCCAGACCCAAATAATCATACAGAAACTATACTAATTAAAACACTGTTTGACCAATGGCTCAAGTATATTCCTAGCTAGCTCTTACATCTTAAATTAACACATTTCTATTAATTTATGTATCACCACGAGGCCATGGCTTACCAGTAATGTTCTGGAATCTTTCTACTTTGGCAACTACATGGAATCTCTTTGACTCTGCCTACTCTCTCTATATATCTCTATTTGGATTTCCTACCTGGCTTTACTTTGCTAAGCCATTGGCCAAAAGAGCTTTATTCATCAACCAATAAAAGCAATACATATACATAAGGACATTCCCACATCACCCTTGCTATTAACATGAGACTTCTAACACATTTCCTACCATAGCTGATAAATTTCATCATTTCCTTGTGTTAGAAGGCCTGGTAGACCCGTATGGGATCTGATATGTGTTCTATACAAGGGATGGTATTTATTCTTGATTATTTCTTATAATTGGATAAATAACAAAGTTAATTCTGTACATCTGAAATAAGTTCAGTAGTTTCAATATGTAAAACAACTCTCTGCATATTGATTGTCAGTAACTGTCTTAAGTGATTCCAGAAAATCTAATAATACCATGGATATATCATATAATTCTGACTTTTGAATAGAATCATAAGGTCTTTGAGCCATTTTACTTAAATTTCCTGAATCATAACCTGCCTTTCCTGATGTATTTATATGAGTACAGAATGTAAGGGCTCCATAAATTAGTGTTCCTCTTAATATAAAGAAAGATCTAATTAGTTCTCTTTATAAACTGAACTCTCTTGCTTTGGGGATATTTGTTGGTATTCTCTCCCAAGAAATTAATGCAAGCTCTTTGCCAATGTTCATTTTCTGACCATAATGAGGAAATTTCAGCATTAGAAAAAGGTACCACAATTTCTGCTGGGTCTATTGCTGCTAATTGACAAAGTCTCAATTTTTCTTTCAGAATCAATTCAGAAACCTTTTCTACATAGGTCTTTAACTTTTTAAATTCGTTTTGTGGTGAAAAATACACATTCTAAGATATTATCTTCCCTTTGCTTAAGAATTTCTATAGGAGCCAGGCAGTGGTGATGCACATCTTTAATCCCAGCACTCAGGAGGCAGAGGCAGAGGCAGAGGGGTCTCTGTGAGTTCTATGCCAGCCTGGTCTACAAGATCTAGTTCCTGGACAGGCACTAAAGCTACTGAAAAATCCTGTTTTGAAAAAAAATGAAACAAACCAAATTCCTGTAGGAGAAAGAGTAGAAGGTAAAATAATCAAGCTCTGGATCCAAACAATTCACATGTATATCCTGTAATTTTTTTTAACCAAAGTCAACTCTCTCAGCCTCAGATGATAATTTTCTTGGACTATTTAAGTCCTTATCACCTTGTAATGTTTGAAATAAATTACTTAGTTCAAGAGTTGTCAATCTAATTGTGGACCATAGCCAGTTAATATCTCTCAGCAATTTTTGAAAATCATTAAGAGATCATAGTTGATCTCTCCTGATCTGTATTTTCTGTGGTTGAATTTTTTAAAAATCTATCTTGTATTCTAGGTAATTAATAGAATCTCCTCTTTTTATTTTTTTCAGGAGCAATTTGTTATCCCCAATAAGGCAAAATTTTCTTTTCTTCTTCAAACATTTTCTCTAAGGAATCTGCATTTGAATCATCTAGTAAGATGTCACCTATATAATAGATATTATTGATTGAGGAAAGTGTTTGTGTATTATTTCCAATGGTTGTTGTGCAAAATATTGACTCAAGGTAGGGCTGTTTAATATTCCTTGTGGAAGAATTTTCCACTGATATTTTTTATCACGCTGGGAATTATTCTAAGTAGGCACTATGAAGGGAAATTTTTATCTACCCTCTTCTTGTAAAGTTATTGTTTAAAAAAATCAGTCTTTTGCCAGGCAGTGGTGGCACACCCCTTTAATCCCAGCACTCAGGAGGCAGAGGCAGGCAGATCTCTGTGAGTTCGAGGCCAGCCTGGTCTACAGAGCTAGTTCCAGGACAAGCTCTAAAGCCACAGAGAAACCCTGTCTCGAAAAACCAAAAAAAAAATCAGTCTTCACTATAATAGACCATCATTTAGGTAATAGAGAAGGCAAGGGAATTCCAGGATGTAAAGAGTCCATTGGCTGAATCACTTTATTAATAGTTCTTAGATCTGTTACCATTCTTGATTTTCCAGATTTCTTTTTAAATACAAATATAGGAAAATTCCAAGGACTGGTAAATTCTTCAATATACTGAACATTTACCTGCTCCTACACCAGCTGTTCTAATGCCTGTAATTTTCCTGATGTCAAGGCCACTGTTCCACCCAAATGGGTTTGTCAGTTAACTGTTTTAAAGGTAGGACTGTTGGTACCTTTGAAAGATCATCAGCTGTTGTATCCTACTTATGTACAACCTGAATGGTCAGTGACTGTTCTTAATTATACTTTTTAATATTTTTCTCAGAAGCATATGTCAGTTTATCATTCGTTTCTGAGATTGGAGGAATGCTAATCTGGGTTTTCCATTGCTGCAACAAATAGCATCACCATAAATGTATTGCTATGTTAGCCACATATGGCTTTAATTTTCCTATCTGTCTTTCTGGCTCTATACACTCAACCCATCTTGCATTAAGTTTTATCTGAAATAAAACTCCAACTCCTAGAAACTGAACATTTACCTCCCAAAGAGGACAATTTATATGCCAAGATTTTGGTGCAATATTGTGTGGTGCATCTGCTCCTGTGTCTACCAAACCCTCAATTTCAATGCCATTTATTTGAATTTTTAACTTTGGTCTTTTACAATTCATAGAAGTTGCCAAAATACTTCTTTTATGGTCTCTCCTGAAAATTTTGTTTTTTCAAATGAAGTGTGCTCTGTCATCTAAAACAGTATGCTTTTCTACAACAGGCATTAAATCTTCTGAGTTTCCCCAATGCTGACAGGAAATGATTAAGCCAAACTTGACACAGGGGCCTATGAGAGGCATCATAAGGCATTTCCCAATTGCAAAGGGTTACCTTGCCTGTCCCGTGTTGATCTGCATTCATTAGTTCAATGCCAGGCTTTGCCACTTCTGCATATTCCAGAGGCTGGGGTCTTCTGCTTGGACTATCTCTAGAAAAAAACATTGTTCCTAGGAATACCTTTCCTACAATCCCTTTTCAGATGACCTGGATTACCACAATTAAAACATCTACCCTTTTGATTTTTCCTAAAAATTTTAGAAACCACTTCTCTTATACAAGTAACTTCATACGTGTGAAATCCAATATTAGCTGTATTTCAGATCCATTCATTTATTGGTGCTGATCTTGCCTTCAAGGCCTAATCACCCTTTACATTCTGAATTAGCATATTCAAAAGTCAAAGATTCAATTAATATTTGTCTAACTTCTGGATCTGATATTGTTCTATTTATAACTGAAGTCAATCTTTGTAAAAAACAAAATCAATGAAGACTTCTTTTGGGCCTTGTATAATTTTAGTAAATGACTCAGTCATAGTTCGCGATTCTTTAATCTTGTCCCAAGCGTTTAAAGCTGCTCTACAGCATAACGCAAAGGTGTGATTAACAAATGTAATCTGTCTTTGCGAATCAGCAAACTGGGCCTCGCCATGAAGGTGTTCTTGGGAGATTTCTATACTTCTAGCCCTACTTTGTTGTTCTACAACCCTAGCTTCATCTCTTCACTATGTTTTCCACTGTAACTAAGGACCAGCTTCTAATACTTCTGTAATTAAATGTTTCCAGTCTTGTGGAATAATTCTGTCCTGAGTTGCCCATGAATTTAACATCTGCTTCACAAAAGGTGAATGCATACCATATGAATCAACTACTTCCTTAAATCTCTTCATATCTAACATTTCTATAGAATCCCAACAAACTCTGAATAGCGTTAACTCTTTTTTTGACGTCTGGTAGAATTCCGAGATAAAACCATCTGGCCCTGGACGTTTTGTTTTGTTGTTTGGTTGGTTGGTTGGTTTTGGTTGGAAGACTTTTCATTAGTGTTTCTATTTTACCAGGGATTACAAGTCTATTTAAATTGCCTATTCAATCTTGATCTAACTTAGGTGGGTCATATGTATTGAGAAAATTGTCCCTTTTAGATTTTCCAATTTGGTGAAATAAAGGATTTTAAAGTATATCCTTATGGTTCTCTGGATTTCCTCTGTGTATTGTTATGTCCCCATGTTCATCTCTAATTTTGTCAATTTGAATATTCTCTCTGCCTTTAGTTAATTTGGATAAGAGTTTGTCAATCTTATTGATTTTCTCAAAGAACCAATTCTTTATTTCATTGATTCTTTGTTTTTGTTATTTATTTTTTCCTATTTTATTGATTTTACCCCTGAGTTTGATTAGTTCTTACTGTCTACTCCTTTTTTGGGTGTGATTTCTTCTTTTTTTTCTAGAACTTTTAGGTGTGTTTTGTTAGTATGAGATATCTCCATTTTTTTGTGTAAGCATTTAGTGCTATGAGCTTGCCTCTTAGAACCATGTTATTGTGTCCCGTAAGTTTGTGTTATGTTGTGTATTCATATTTATTCAATTCTAAAAAGTAAAGTCTTTAATTTATTTCTTAATTCCTGCCTTGATTTTCATCCAGTAGTGAGTTGCCCAGTTTCCATGAGTTTGTAAGTTTTCCATTGTTCCAGTTGTTGTTGACATGTAGCTTTAATCCATGATGGTCAGATAAGATACAGGATGTTATTTCAATTTTCTTGTATCTGTTGAGACTTGCTTTGTGTCTGAGTATGTGGACAATTTTGGAAAACGTTCCATGAGCTGCTTAGAAGAGTTATATTCTTTTGTTAGGGGCTCCCTGCAGGTACCACAGTCAGCAAAGAAACAATCCTCAAAGTGGTGAGAATAACAGCTCAGTTCAGTTTTACTTCATCAAACGGATCAAACGTCTAAACGACTCTGATGCCAAGTATGGAAGAGTTTGGAATAAATATTTTGGGGGGTTTGGGTGAGGTCTGTCTCTACAGATAGCAAAAGTTCACCCGGTCACTAACAATATCCACTCTCAACTTTCTGGGTGGAATACAGAGGTATTTTATCTTCTCCATTGAAGAGACACCTCTGGATGTCTAACATTCCTGGTTTCCTTAGTGCTTTTCTGAGAATATAAGGACCTTGTACCCTCTACGTTTTTGATGAAATGTTCTATAAATTTATGCAAGATTCTTTCATTGATAATATCAGTCATCTCTAGCATTTCTCTGTTTAGTTTTTGTCTGGATGGCCTGTCTGCTGGTGAGAGTGGAATATTGAGTTTTTTCTATCAGCATGTAAAGGGTCAGTATGTGATGACTGGATACCTTGTGTTTGGTGCACACATGTTAAGAATTGCGATGTTCTCCTGGTGAATGTTTTTCCTTTGATGAGTATGTAGTGTCCTTTCCTATCTTTTCTTATTAGTTTTGGTTTAAAGATATTAAAGTGGTTACACCAGCTTGCTTTTTATTTATTTTTTTTTATTTTTTTATTTTTTTTCAGAGCTTGCTTTTTAGATCTATTTACTTGGACATAATTTTTTTCCATCCCTTTACCCTGAGGTGATGTCTAACCTCGACATTAAGGTGTGTTTCTTCGATAAACCAGCAAGATGCATCCTGTTTTCACATTCATTCTGTTAATCCATGTCTTTTTATTAGGAAATTGAGATCATTGCTGTTGAAAGATATCAACGAGCAGTGTTTCAAATTCCTGTTGTTTTGTTGCTGTGTATATATACATGTGTGTGTTTCCCGTTTTGATTTGCTGGTCTGGGATTATTTATTCCCTTTGTTTTCTTGGGTTGGTTAACTTCTTTATGTTGGAGTTTTCCTTTTTTGCTTTCTGTAGACCTGGATTGGTAGATAGCTATTGCTTAAATTTGGTTTCTATCATGGAATACCTTATTTTCTCCATCTATTGTGACTGAAAGCTTTCTTCAATATAGTAGTCTGGGCTGTCATCTGTGTTCTCTTAAGAGTCTATAGAATCCTTTTGGCTTTAGAGTCTCCACTGAGAAGTAAATGTTATTCTACTAGCTCTGCCTTTATATGTTACTTGGTCTTTTTCCCTTATGGCTTTTAATATTCTTTCTTTGTTTATACATTTGGAGTTTTGATTGTGTGGCAAGGGGAATTTCTTTTCTTGTACAGTCTATTTGGTGTTGTTATGCTTCCTGTACTTTGATAGAGATTTCCTTCTTCAGGTTAGGGAAATATTTTTCTATGATTTTGTTGAAAATAATTTTTGAGGGCTGGAGCAATGGCTGAATGGTTAAGAGCACTGGCTGCTCTGGCAGAGGACCCAGATTCATTTCCAGCACCCACATGGAGGCACACAACTATCTGTAACTCCGATTACAGAAGATTTGACTCCCTCTTCTTATCTCCTTGGGCACTAGATATGGTTCATATATGTACATGCAAGCAAAAGCACACATATAAAGTAAAGTAAACAAAAATAAAAAGCATAGACCGTGGTGCATCTATGCTTTTTTCAGAACTCAGGAGGCAGAGGTAGGCAGATCTCTGAGCTCTAGAACTCAAAGCCAACCTGGTCTACAGAGTGAGTTCTGCTGTAGGATAATGCTCTTGTACACCGTAAAACTCTTATTGGTTTAATAAAACGCTGATTGGCCAATAGCCAAACAGGAAATATAGGTGGGGCAACCAGACTAGGAGAATTCTGTGAAGAGGAAAGGCAGAGATGCAGTCACCAGCCAGATGCAAAGGAAGCAAGATGAGAATGCCTTACTGAGAAAAGGTACCAAGCCATATGGCTAAACATAGATAAGAATTATGGGTTAATTTAAGTTGTAAGAGCTAGTTAATAATAATCCTGGGCTAATAGGCCAAACAGCTTATTATTAATATAAGCCTCTGTGTGTTGCTGTGGGACTGGACGGGACAGAAACTCCCGTCTACGGAATTCTAGAACAGCCAGGGCTACACAGAGAACCTTGTCTCATGAAAACAAACAAACAAAAACCTCTCCATGGCCTTTCTACTTCCTCTACTCATATTAGTCTTAGATTTAGTCTTTTCATAGTGTCCCAGATTCCCTGGATGTTTTGCACCAGAATTTTTTTTTTTTTTTAGATTTAACATTTTCTTTGACTGAAGTATTCATTTCTTCTAACACGTCTCTAATGACTGAGATTTTCTCTTCTGTCTCTTGTATTCTGTTGGTGAGGCTTGCCTCTGAGGTTCCTGTTTAAGTTCCTAAATTTTTATTTCCAGATTTCCCTCAGTTTGAATTTTATTTATTGATTTTACTTCCACTTTCAGTTCTTAAACTGTTTTGTTTCCTTCTACTGTTTGTGTTTTCATAAATTTCTTTAAGAGATTTATTCATTTATTCTTTAAGGACCTCTATCATATTCACAGACTGTTTTAAGGTCTTTGTTTTGTACTTCAGCTATGTTGCCATTTTTTCAAGGCCCACTCTGGTAGGGCTGCTGGACTTTGATGGAGTCACATTGTCCTGGTTGTTATTAATTGTATTTTTATAATTGTGTCTAGGCATCTGTGTTTGGGAAGAATGTAATTCTAGATACTGATATCTGGTTTTGTCTTTGTTGAGAGGGTGCTTTATTCCTTGGTTTCTGTTGCCTCCTCTGATTCTTAGACAGTTGTGGTGTGTGTGTGTGTGTTGCCTGGTAGGTAATTCTTCTGGGCTCCAACTAGGTGTGGCCACTGGGGATTCTGGGTAAAATGTGTTTCTATGGATTGGGAGCTGACAATTAGGAATGGAGATGGGCCAGGGGTTGATGGCTAAGTGGGTGCACAGAACTGAAGAAATCAGGGTGTTCCATAAGATCTATTTAGTCCCCCAGGCAATGGGGACCAGCAGCAAGGAAAAGTCACAACAGGTAGTCTGGGGATGGAGCTGGAAAGAGGAGAGATGAGGATCTGCAGTCAGCCTATCAGTGTCCCTGACCAGAGTGGCCTGCAGGTTCCCAGGGAATGCCTGCTGGAGTTGAGGGCCGGGATAACGGGATGAGGGGGGAAGGGAGTTTGGAGAGGAAGATCTGTGAGACCCACTGAAGATGGGAGAAGCAGAAAGGGGAAGCTGCAGTAGGCAGGTGGTCTAGTACAGAGCTGGGGATGAGGCTGGAGAATGGAGCTGGATGAGAGGTGGGAGCAGGAAATATAGCCTAACTGCTTCTCACTCTCTTTTTTTTTTTTAAAGTTGGGTCTGATATAGTTCATGTTGGCCTCAAACTTGCTATTTTCTGAGAGTGACCTTGGACTTCTGAATCCTCTGATTCTCAATCTCCCAAGTGGTAGACTTAATTCTCGGTTGTTGTAGTTATTATGGGTTTGGGCTGGTTTTGTTGATGGTGGTAGTCTTTGTTTTTTTGCCTTTTGAGACAGTGTCTTATTCTGTAGCCCAGGCTGTTTTAGAATTCATTATGTAACCCAAGATAGCTTCAAACACAGCAATTCTCCTGCCTCTGTCTCCCACGTGCTTAATTGTAGGAATAAAGCAACAGACCTTGCACTGTTTTTTGGCTTGTTTGGATTTTTTTGAGACAGTCTTATATAATAACTCAGGCTGACCCCAGACTCTCTAAATAGTTCATCATGATCTTGGAATCTGGATCCTCACACCTCCATCTTTTAAACACTGGGATTACAGGCCTGAGATACTAAACTTTGGGGCTTAGGGAGTGTTGTTTTTGAGACAGGGTCCTGCTATGTAACATAGGCTGGATCAGAACTTCCGATTTTCCTGCCGCAGCTTTCCAAGTGGTATCTTACATTCCTACACAACTACATCTGCTGGCAAATTTCCTTTAACATGAAATGGTTTAATTTTTTTTTTTTTTGAGGTAGTGACTTACTATGTAGCTCAGGCTGGCCTGGAACACTCTAAATGTAGACCAGGTTAAACTGGGATTCAGAGAAATCTACCTGCCTCTCAATGATTAGATTAGAGACCTCTCAGCCACGTCTGGCTTTTCTGCGGGTGCTGAGGCTGTGCACCCAGGACCTCTTGCTTTTGTAGCAAGTGCTCTTACCCACTGAGCCGTCTCCCCAACCGCTCATGTTGCCTTCCTTGGAGACTGCCATGCCCTTTCCCCTGGAATGGCTGCACCGGTCCACACTCCCACCATCTGTACTCCACATCTTCAGCAGCATTTGGTGTTCCATTCTGAGGGGACTCTGGCAATATCTCGCTGTATCTACATTTGCATTCTGTAATCACCAGTGATTTTAAAAATTGCTCAGTCCCTTTTCGTGAGAATCTTCATTTGCATTTCTGTAATCACCAGTGATTTTAAAAATTGCTCAGTCCCTTTTCGTGAGAATCTTTGCCACCTGTGACGTCAGTGAACAACGGTGTACCCCTCTAACATTTTTAAGCTAGACTAGTCTAAGCCAGGACGAGACTTGATTCGTGCGTTGGCAGGATCACTTCGGCTACATTTAAAGTTAGCTAAAGGGGCTAATGTGGCAGTGTAAGGCAGTGCAGAGGTTCCTCTATCTTGCATTCTTGCTGAGGCCATTTTAGGTCTTACTAGAATTTGATTTCCTTGATGGGAAGCCCTGTGGAAAGTTAATCAACACTATTTTAGGAACCCAATGCCAAGATGCCCCAGCTAACTTAGCTTCAGTTAAACTGCCTGCTTGTGCAAGTCCCCCCAGCTAACAGCTTATTTTAGATTCTGTTAAATCAATTGTTTGTGTAAAACCTCCCCCTGCAGCTGCAGGCACCCTTGCTCTAAACGCTTGGTACTACCTATGGGTCCTGAGTGTAGTCCCAGCCTGCTGGAGTAGACTTTCAATGGGCTAAGTCCAGTAGGTACATTGGAAGGGGCGATGAGTGTTATCTTGCCCCTTGAGGAGAGGTGATGGGTCTTACGACTGGGGTTAGCACTAGAGAAATGAAGACCCTAGCCTGGTTTAAGTACACTGGCGTTAGTTTACAGGGCTTCCAAGGAGGTCACAAAGAATCAAGGACTTACAGGTTCAAGCGTCCTTTATAGAAAACTGGTTTGGAGGCAGGGGAATCCAGTCTTTGTACTTGTTTGAAATGCTGTGACCCTCCAAGGCGAGAGAGAGGTCACACATAATGAGAGATTGACCTAGACCCAGGCTGAAGAGGAAAGATTTACAGCCCTGGGAGTGGAGAAGGGGATTTGCAGGTAGCTGTATGGAAATGGGGGTGGAGACACGCAGGTTTTGCACCTCTGCCACCGACTGCGCCAGGCTTCAGAACGCCGACCCAGCCCTGGCCCGCGGGGCGGAGGTGCTGGGAGGGCTGGGCAGCGTTTCGCTGTAACGCGATCCGGGCTGCGGCGGAAGGGCGGCCGAGTGGAGGGAAGGGGGAGGCCGCGCGCCGCGTCCTCCAGGCCCGGCGTTCCAGGACTTAGGCTCCAGTGGAGCCGTGGCAGACACGCGGGATTCAGAGAAGACTGCCGCAGATCCCGAGCCGTTGTGCCTTCCGGGAGCGAGGACGGGCGGGAGCGCGGACGCGCGGCCCGAGAGAAAGGCGGGACCCGAGCCCCGCAGCCACTCGAAAACCTTCGGCGCGGCTCGGCAATACCCCCCACCACCTCCACCACCGCGGCCCCTCGGCCCCGATCCGGAAACAGCCGAGCGGATCCGGAAACAACCGAGCGGACCCGGAAGCGGGAGTGCCATCACCAGGGAGTGCGGGAATCCGCCGTTTGGGCTGAGACGATGGCAGCAGCTGCGCCAGCAGCCCTAGGTGAGGACCGGCGGCGCCGGCGGCCAGGGGTCGGTGCGTGAGGGCGCCGCCGTGCACGTGGGGAGTAGGGGGCTGGGGGCGGGGCCGAATGCGGCGGCTGGCGGCAGCCGGCCAGCGCGGAGGCTTGGGAAGGGGGCGGGGCACAGCACCCGCCAGGGTGGGCGGGGTCTGGGGCGGGGGCGTGGCCTGAGGGTCGGACAGGTAAGAGGTGGGGGAGGAGCGGGAGAGAGGGCGGGGCCCTTGGAAGGGATTGGACTGTCGAGCGGGAGGCGGGAAGGGGCTGGGCCAGGTGAGTGGGTTGAGGCCAGCGCAGATGGAGTCTGGGGACTGGGTGACCGGACTGCTGGGTGTTCTGAGGTGTTAAGAGACCTACGAACCATGGGAAGAAAGGTTGGTCCCTGTCCCCACACAGCGCCGAATCCCCAGCCCCAAGATGGGCAAAAGGATGCATCCGAGTCCAGTGAGCTCGGACGGCTTCGTGCTGAATTGGCGGGTGCACTGGCAGAAATGGAAACCATGAAGGCTGTAGCGGAGGTGAGCGAGAGCACCAAGGCAGAGGCGGTGGCTGCGGTGCAGAGACAGTGTCAAGAGGAGGTGGCTTCCCTGCAGGCCATCCTGAAAGGTGAGGAACCCGCCCCCCCACACACACCTTCCAGACTATCAACCTCTGTTCCTCTAACAGAGGATGCAGGATGAGAAATTCAGGTTAGCTTCATGTCGCTCAGCAGAGAGAAGTCTGTGTCCCAGTCTGAGGAGAAACACAAGTGTTGTCATCAACTCTTGTCAGTCACCGCTAAGTGGAGCACTCATTTTTACCCATTCCCTCACGGTTGTCATTTCTCGTCCTTGATGATGTCAAATCAGCCCTGAATATGAGCCAGAAACTTGTCATTTCCCTCAGCCTGTTCTCTTTTGAGTTTTGTCCTGTGGTTTCCTTCCTTCCGAAGTGCCCCCACAAACACAGCACCGTATACAAATACATGCTTCTCCTTCCTTCTCTTCCTCATGGCCTCTGGATTGATAGCAGCTTTCCTGGTCCCAGGTCTCCCACCTTTCCCTATTCCCTGCCCTTCTCTGGGCAGAGACCAGAGTCTCTTCAAGGATGGCAGATCTGCCCTTCCTCTGTGTCCTGGCATTGCTTTGGCCAGCTCTATTGAACTACTGTACCAGCCTCTCACAGATCTCCCTCTGTGGTCTGCCCTTGACCTTGGCTTCCATCTTACCCTACCTACCAGGCATGACGATTTATTGTAATCCCAGCTCTGGTGGTTGGAGATTGACATATCCTTAGGAGCTTGCTGGCCAGCCAGTCTAGCCGAGATGGAGAGCTCCAAAGTCAGCAAGAAACCCTCTCTCAAAACTAAGGTAGAGAGCAACTAAGGAAAATACCTGATACTGACCTCTGGCTTATGTGAGTGTGCGCACTGTGAGTGTTGCAGCCTGGATGGAAAGTATCCTGGGTTCAGAGTCAAAGAATACCAAAGTCACTGTAAGCAGAGCAATTTACAGCTCTGCTCCAGGGAAAGGTTTCCCAATGCAAGTGTAACAACTGTTCTCTGGCAGGGGAAGGTTTCTGCAGAGAAGTTTTTACAGCTCTGCTAGCTAAGAAAGTTTTCCCCAGCAAAAGTGTTATAGCAATGCTCTGCTCTGAGATCCTGGAGTGTAACAACTCTGCTCTGCTAAGGGAACATTTCCCCGGTGAAAGTGTTACAGTTCAGCTCAGATCCCAGAGTGTAAACTCTGCCCGGCTAGGGGAAAGTTTCCCTCTAAGGAAAGTTGTTACAGCTGGGCTAGGCTTCAGGGAAAATGTCACCACTGCACAACAAACCTCACTCAAGAGGTTTATTGGGAAGGAAGAATCCAGGAGGGTATATGCCTGGGTGAGAACAGTAGCAAACTGAACAGGGTAGAGACCTTACATAGGATTTCTTGCATGCTCGCACGCATGCGGGGAAAAGGGGGGGTCTTTCCAGGTTGCCTTGGGACTGGTGGATTTTTGTGGCCTGATTCAGGGCAAACTCAGGCATTGGTGGGATTTCAACCCCTGGTCCTGGGGTAAAGTCAGAGTTAGGGTGTTTCTCCTTGACCCAGGTCTCCAGGTCTAGACAGAGGCAGGGCATTTTTTCCTTGGCTCCTTTTTACCCTACACGCACACCAAAGAAAAAGGTGTATCCTAAGTTATAACATTGGCTTCTCTTTATTGAGCACAGAACATATGCCAAACACAGAGCTAAATGCTCTATAAAGTATTCTTTTTATTTTATTTTCTTTTTATTCATTAATTAGGCATTGGGTTTTCAAGATAGAGTTTATATAAATAGCCTTGGCTGTCCTGGAACTTGCTTTGTAGACCAGGCTATCCTCAAACTCACAGATTCACCTGCTTCTGCCTCCTGCATGCTGGGATTAAAGGATTGCACCACCACCACCTGACTCATTAATTTTTTGAGACAAGGCTCAAGCTGGCTTCAAACTGTTTGTGAACTTCTTCCACTTTTTTTCAATTTAAAATTAGGCGTGTGTGTGTGAAAGAGGGAGCTGTGGGGCTATCATACATGCTGTGGTACACATGTTGGCCCAGAGGACACCTTTATGGATTCAGTTCTCTCCTTCCACCTTTATGTGAGTTCTAAATATTGAACTCAGGTCATTGGGCTTTCATGACAAGCCCCTTTAACTACTGAACTATCTCGATGGCCTTAAACTTGTGATCTTCATCCTGCATGTGCTGGGATTAAAGCATGCATCACCATCCCTGGTTTTATGCAGTATGGGAATCTGACCCAGGGTTCTGTTTGTGCCAGGGCAGCACTCCACTCACCAAGCCTCATCCCCAGCCCCATTCATTCATTCATTCATTCATTCATTTATTTATTTATTTATTGGTTTTTCAAGGCAGGATTTTGCTGTAGCTTTGGAGCTTGTCCTGGAACTAGCTCTTGTAGACCAGGCTGGCCTCAAAGTCACAGAGATTTGCCTACCTCTGCCTCCCAAGTGCTGGGATTAAAGGCATGCGCCACCACTGCCCAGCCCTAGCCCTATTTTTGTTTTTTGTTTTGTTTTTGTTTTTTTCCATCAGGATCTTACACTGTAACCCAACCTAGACTGGAACTCATTTTATAGTCTAGTATAGCCTCGAACTCAAGGTAACCTGTAGTATGAGGCTGCTTATTCATTTCCCTGCCGCCCAGACTCCCAAAATAACCATACAGAAACTGTATTAATTAAATCACTGCTTGGCCTATTAGCTCTAACTTCTTTTTTTTTTAAAGATTTATTTATTTATTTATGGTGTATATATACAACATTCTGCCTCCATGTATGCCCACACGCTAGAAGAGGGCACCAGATCTCATTACAGATGGTTGTGAGCCACCACGTGGTTGCTGGGAATTGAACTCACAACCTCTGGAAGAGCAGCCAGTGCTCTTAACCACTGAGCCATCTCTCCAGCCTCTAGCTCTAACTTCTTATTGGCTAGCTTTTGCATCTTAATTTAAGCCACTTCCATTATTTTATATTTTACCATGAGGATAGTGGCCTACCAGCAAGATTCCAACCATATCTGTCTCCAGCAACTCCGTGGCTTCTCCGACTCCGCCTCCTTTCTCCCAGCATTCAGTTCAGCCCCCCTCACCCCCCACCCCACCCCCACTTAGCTCTATTCTACCCTATCATGGGCTCAAGACAGTTTCTTTATTAGCCAATGGTATTCACAGCTTACAGAGGGGAATCCCATATCAGTAACCTTCCTGCTTCAGCCTCCTAGATACTAGAGTTTTGGATAGGAGCTACCATCCTTGACTGTGTTTAATCTTAACAAACTCTTTGAAGCAGGGGTTATTATCTGACTATTTTACAGGAAAAGCATAGAATCACAAACAGGTTCACTTGCATGGAGTGAGTGATATAGCCACATAGCAGCAAATTTTAATCCATACAGTTTGTCAACTTCTTTTTCTCTTTTCCTTTCTTCCTTCCTTCCTTTCTTTCTTTCTTTCTTTCTTTCTTTCTTTCTTTCTTTGTATCGAGACAGGGTTTCTCTGTAGCTTTGGAACCTGTCCTGGAACTAGCTCATGTAGACCAGGTTGGCTTCGAACTCACAGAGATCCGCCTGCCTCTGCCTCTCAAGTCCTGGGAATAAAGGCGTGTGCCACCACTACCCAGCACAACTTTAGTACATGTTAAGACAAAACTTGGACCAGAGATAGTGCTGCGGGTAAAGCGTGATGAGTTGAGTAGAATTCCTAGAACCCACAGGGCGGAAGGAGAAAGTCAGCTCCCCAGGTTGTACTCTGACCTCTACCCCTTACAGCAGAAACAAGAGAACCTGCCTGAACATGGTAGAAGGCCAGAACCTAGCCCTGAATATTATCCTTCTAACCGCCACATGTAATTTGGCACATGATTACATGCAATTACATAATAATTTTTAAATTTTTATTGTATTTATTGTGTGTGTGTGTGTGTGTGTGTGTGTGTGTGTGTGTACATGAACATGCGCCAGAGAGAGAATGGAAAAGAGAGAGAGTGTGTGTGTGTGTCTGTGATGGAGTACTTGTGGGAATTGATTCCTTTTACCAAATGGATCCCAGAGAGGGACCTCAGATTATCAGGCATGGTAGTGCATGCCTTCAGTTCCAGTACTCAGGAGGCAGAAGCAGGGGGATATCTCTGAGTTCCAAGCCATCCTGGTCTATATAGTGAATTCCAGGGCTACACAGTCAGACACTATTTCAAAAAAATAAACATTGGACAGTCATGGTAACCCACACCTGTAATCACAGCATGGTAACACACGCCTGTATTCCCAGCATGGTAACACACACCTATAATCCCAGCATGGTAACACACACCTTTAATCCCAACATGGTAACCCACACCTGTAATCCCAGAATGATAACTCACACCTCTGGTAGCACACACCTGTAACCCCAGCATGGTAACACATGCCTGTAATCCCAGCACGTAGGAAACAGAGTCTGAAGCATCTGAAGTTTCAGGCCTGCTTTGAAAAAAGCAAAATAAATGAATAAGCAACTGAGGAAAAACAAAATGTTAATATCTGTTTAACACCCCTTCTGTCTACCGGTAATCTAGATCTTAATTTCCAGACCCCTTAGCTTGGCATTCAAAGCCTTAAGAGCCATGTCTGTCACTTTTGCACCCTTCCCTGCATCCTTTGTGTACTCTTACATTTGGGCCAGACACACCAGCCCATGGTGATCCTCTCGTTCTGCCTTCCCTTCCCTGTCTCCAGCCAGTACCCCTTCCTGGCCAGGCACACAGGGCACCATTCCTTCCTTTGGGATCCATAGTTGGGGATTAGGCCTTCTCACCCCACATCCTTATCACTTGCCTCTGTCTTCTGAATACTGGGATTAAAGGGTGTATCACCATGCCCAGCTCTCTGCTACCGTAATTGGTTCTTCAATGGTACAGTTTACCCCTGTGCATAAGTCGCAGAGAAAGCGACAGCTTCCATAATAAGAATTCTAGTTCGCATTGGGGCTGGAGAGATGGCTCAGCGATTAAGAGCACTGGCTGTTCTTCCAGAGGTCATGAGTTCAATTCCCAGCAACCACATGGTAGCTCACAACCATCTTAATGAGATCTGGTACCCGCTTCCTCTTCTGACCTGCAGGCAGACATGCAAACAGAACACTGTATACATAATAAATAAATAAATCTTTAAAAAAAAGAATTCCAAATTGCTGGGTGGTATCACCTATAATCCCAGCACTCAGGAGGCAGAGGCAGGTGGATCTCTGTGAGTTCAAGGCCAGCCTGGTCTACAGAGTGAGTTCCAGGACAGCCAGAGGTACACAAAGAAACCCTGTCTAATAAATTAATTAATATTCCAGCTCATACTGCAGTCTACCTGCAGTTCCTGTCACAGGGTACACAGGCAGAGCCTTGGACTGTATTTGGCTTGTCTTAGAGTCCAGGTCCTGTTTTAGCCACAAAGTCAAGATAATGTCACACTGTGCTTGAAAGAGAGAAGTGGGCATTTGGGGACCGTACATACACCCATCAGCCTGCTGTTGGCTATTTGGAAATTGTCAGTGACCATTCTGCCCAACCTGGTTATCTTTTGCTTGGTTTTGTTTTTTGAGACAAATTTTCTCTGTAACTTTGAAGCCTGTCCTGAACTAGCTCCATAGACCAGGCTGGCCTCAAACTCACAGAGATCCGCCTGCCTCTGCCTCCCAAGTGCTGGGATTAAAGACATGCACCACCACCGCCTGGCCCAATTTGTCAGTCTTCCAGGGCATCATTTAGCCAGCTCTCCCTTCACGCTGACCTGCAGGCTGTGTCTGTCTGTGGCTTCCACTATGCCTAAGCTAACCACAAGGATCTATTTCTTTGTCAAGTTACCTCCTGGCAAAATGGAGGACTCATATTTGAGTGGATTTATGTCTTATGAATGATTTGAAAGGAATACTTTCAATTTTCTTTCCTGCATATACCAAAACAGTCTCCTATGAAGTGATTTTTCAGCTTGGATTTGGGGGATTTTGGTTTGTTATGTTTGCTGTGCTGGGATGGCAGTGGGCTCTATTTTTGGTCTTAGCCCTTATGATATTTTGCTTCCTTTGCTTTTACTAATAGGCCTCATACTTTCCTGGTTTTAGTAAAAATATCCTGGGGCCAGTTCCTCAGCTGGACTATGTCTGAGCAACATACTGTGCAGTTGGTCCTTATTGTATGCCAGATGATTGACACTTTACACGTCATCCGAAACTTGCTTCTGAGGACGCTAGTGCACAGAGGTGCTGAGGTCTTGCCTGGCCCCATTACCAGCTCATCATGGTGACTGTTGCTGTTGCTCACCTGGGAGAGGGCAGGCACCAAGCACCCATCCTCCCTGCCCACAGACTCCATCAGCAGCTACGAGACTCAGATCGCAGCCCTGAAACAGGAGCAGCAGCAGCAGCAGCAGGACTGTGAGGAGAAGGATCGAGAGCTGGGCCACCTCAAACAGCTGCTGGCCCGGGCCCATCCCCTGGACTCCTTGGAGAAGCAAATGGAGAAGGTTGGGGTGGGATGGACTGCCCTATCCCTGGGGGTTGGGACAGTAGTAATTGTTATTGTCTCATTGCCTGTCACTGGACACAGTAATGACTCCAGGTAGAACACAGAGTGCTTAGCAGGGTCCTTGCTAGAAGAGACCAAGGTTATTTACCTCTAGAAATAAGGTCAGTCACACGGAGGAAAGAAACTAACCCTTTCTGTGCTGGACACTGCTGAGTGCTCGACAGTGAGAACCCTTCTTGTTCTTGGTCCCATGGGATAATGCATCCTTTAGTGTCACTGTCATTAATAACAATAGGAAACTGGGTACGGTGACAAATACTGATAGTCCCAGCCATTTGGGAGGTGGAGGCAGGAGGATGGCTTGAGCCCAGGGCTTCAGGATAACATAGTAAGAACCAGGATCTTGCTGTGTAGCCGAGGCTGGCCTTGAACTTGCCAAAGGTCTCCTGCTTCAGCTTCTGAGTTCTGGGATTTATTGGCATGCACACCCATAGCCAGCTAGAAACCTGAAAAGGGTGTGTGTGTACATGTGTACAAGTACACACACACACATATATATATATTCTTCAGGCATGCTAGGCAAGCACTCTCTATATTTTTAATACCTGCACTGGAGAAGCTGGGCAGAAGAATTCTGGGTTTGAGGCTAGCCTAAGGGTACATAGTCACATTGCCACCTAAGAGACAGTGAAAACAATTACATTCTAGGACGTGTAGATTTCCAGATGCTTCCTCTTGTAAGTGGTGCATTCTTACCTTACTTGATCTTCACAGAAGCTCTGTGAGGCCAGTATTTAGTTAGTGCCCGAGAAAACAAGAGCTAGAGTCAATTTCCTGCTCCTGAAAGCAAAGAACAAGCAGGAGCCCAGGGCTAGAGCTGTGATCGGTTGCTGGAGCACTTGCCTAGCACCCATGAAGCCCTGGATTCAGTCCCAGCACTGCATAAAACCGGGCATGGTGATACACATCTGTGCTCCTAGCATTACGGAAGCCTGGGATGTGAAACCTTACCTCAAAAATCAGAACAGTAAAACTGGGCCCAGGAAAGAAAGTCTTTGACCTGCAGCTTCCAATGGAAGTTGCTGTTTGCTTTCAGGCCTCCTCTGGGCTGAGAATAGGGTGAGGCTTAGTGTCAGCCTCCGGGGACAGCAGAAGGAGCATCAAGTCTGTCAGGCAGGTTCTGATGCTGCATTCAGCTGTGCTGTGTATTTTGCTGTACATACAGTGTGCATTCCAGGGTTTCAGACAGCTTTAGACACCCTGTCTATGACACGTGCAGCTAAATGAGTTTGTCTGAGGAGACTTTGGGGCATTCAAGAGGCTGATATGAGCTGAGAGAGATGGAGCATGTGGCGGGGGCAGGACTGCTTGTTTTGTGGTTTGTCAGAGACAGGGTTTCTCTGTGTAGCCTTGGCTGACCTGGAACTCATGCTGTAGACCAGGCTGGCCTCGAACTCACAGAGATCCGCCTGCCTCTGCCTCCTGAGTGCTGAGATTCAAGGCATGTGCCACCTCTGCCTGGCAGGGCTGCTTGTTTTTATTGACCCCATGCAGGATCCCAAACTTGAAAGGAGACAGTCAAGAAACAGACAGCTTTCCACATTGGGAAGGCAGGCCAGGAAGACGTGTCAGTTAAGATGAGGTTAGCTGCATGTGATCGGAAACACGAATCAGCAGTCATTTAAATAAAATAGTAGTTTTTTCTTGAAAGTCCATACTGATAAAACAGTCATTAGAAACCCAGACTTCTAGGACTGGATAGAGGACTTGGCAGTTAAGAGCACTTGCTGCTCTTCCAGAGGATCCAGGTTCAGTTCCCTGAACCTACTTGATGGCTCACAACTGTCTGTAACTCTAGTTCCAGAGGATCAGATGCCCTCTCCTGGTGTCTGGGTGCACTAGAGAATGCACACAGTGTATGTATATATGCCAGCAAAACATGCATATACATAAGATAAAATACTGAAATATTTTTTTAAAATAAGAAACTTAGGCTTCTGAATTGCTGTTTGACTGTAGCCGGTCGATTACCTCGTGGTCCAAGGTAGTTGCTTGAATGCCAGGCATCACATCCACATTCCAGTCAGCAAGGAGTTATAAAGAAAGGCACATCTCCTTTAAGGAGTTGGCCTGCAAATTCACGTATTGCACATGCGCTTACATTGCATTAACTAGAACTAAGTTGTGTGGTCACCTTTAGTTCCAGAGCATCTGAGAGATGTAGGTGGTGCTAGAGAACCAAGACCATGTGCCCTGTTCAAAATCGGAGGTCCTGTGATATAAAAAGGCACATGTTGGGACGAAGGATGAGTAGACAAGAGGAAGCTAGTCTTGGCCTTGGCCCCTTTCCCTGGAAGCACTTAGCGCCTGTGTTCTGGAGTCTTGCGGGTGGCCGTAACCTTCAGGGAAGATTAGAATAATTGGTGGCCCTCACTCAGGAGGGAGGGGCTGTCACTGCCCAATGCCTCGTCCCTCCAGGCTCACGAAGATTCAGAGAAGCTCCGGGAGATCGTATTACCCATGGAGCAGGAGATCGCGGAGCTGAAAGGAAAGCTGCTGAGGGCAGAAGAGCTGATCCAAGAGATCCAGGTGAGGAGAAGAGGGGGCGGGGCGCTGAGGGGAGGAGGGGTGCCTGAGACCCTGGCTTCCAGCCTCTTCCCTGCAATGTTCCCTAGAGACGACCAAGGCAGCCTGCCTCCCTGCACGGCTCCGCAGAGCTGTTCCCACCGTCAAGGAACCCCTCACCTCCACTGGAAGCCTTGGAGGAGCCAGGTGGAGACGCAGGCTCAGCTGCAGAGGCCTTTGCCCACAACTGTGACGACAGTGCCTCCATCTCTTCCTTCTCCCTTGGTGTGGCAGCCGGTAGTGGCTCCCTGCGAGGCACCCAGGGCCTAAGCCCTGAGCAGGAAGAGACAGCTTCTCTGGTGTCCACTGGCACTCTGGTCCCTGAGGGCATCTACCTACCCCCTCCTGGGTACCAGCTTGTTCCAGATAGCCAGTGGGAGCAGCTGCAGGTAGAGGTGAGTGGACTGAGCTAGGGCCTCTGGACATTCCTACCTCCCTTGGTTATTATGTATAGGGCCTGCACTAAAGCTACAGTGGAGAGGCCAGTGAGAGAGAGAAAGGTCCCCTCCCAGCAAAGGAAGTTAGAGCATAGCATGAGTAGGAATGCTGTAGAAAATAATGTTATGTTGAGAAATGCCCAGAACAAAACTGAAAAGGGGTGGGGTGTGGCTCGGCAGTAGAGCACTTCCTAGCCTGTGTAAGTCCCCAGCACTGGGGAAAAAAGAAGAAATTGTAAGTAGCCCAGAAGATGGCAGCAGAGATGGCAAGTAAAAGGTATCTATCCACTTTGGAGAGGCAGCAGGACCTACTGAGGGATGGAGGGGGAGGGGGAGAGTAGGCATGAACCCCTGCCAGCAGAGCTGAAAAAATAAGTCTGAGGTGTGGGTCTGGCAGGGGAAGCAGCTACAGAAGGACCTGGAGAGTGTCAGCCGTGAGCGGGATGAGCTGCAGGAGGGCCTGAGACGGAGCAATGAGGACTGTGCCAAGCAAGTAAGTTCAGCCTCATTTCGGGAACCCACAGGGCCCTCTGGCCGCCTGCTGCCCCCGCCCCAACATCCCTCTCATTTTACCCTCTTTCCTCCTTAGATGCAGGTGCTCCTAGCCCAGGTCCAGAACTCAGAGCAGCTGCTTCGAACTCTGCAAGGGACTGTGAGCCAGGCCCAGGAACGCGTGCAGCTGCAGATGGTGAGTGCCACTTCTAGGCTGAGAGGTCAGGGCCACTGGGGGCCCTGGAGGGCGTGGGCAGCCAAGTGTCAGCCCTGCCCCCATCCAGCTGCTCTCACCAGGCGAGTGAAGACGGTGAGGGTGGCCTGACTGTGGCCAGAGCTATGTAATTTTGAACTAACCCCACCACCTTGGAGTGTACTGGCTACCATTTGTCAACCGAGCTAATGCGATCTAGTCTGCAGAATCACAAGGACTGAAAACAGATCAACACTGATCATTTCCACCCAGAAGTGGGTGAGCGGTCAGACGTCCTGCTTTTAAAGAGAAGCCGGAGATCTGGAAATGTGTGTATTCCCTCCCAGTTTTAAAGTTGGCAATTACATGGGCCTGGAGAGATGTTTCAGTGGTTAAGAGCACTGGCTGCTCTTCCATAGGTCCTGAGATCAGTTCCCAGCAACCACATGGTGGCTCATAAACATCTATAGTGGGATCTGATGCCCTCCTCTGGCATAAAGGCATTCATACAGATAGAACACTCATATACATAAAACAAATAAGTCAATCTTTAAAAAATAAAGTTGACAATTACTTCGGCGCTTAAAAAAGCACACTTAAGGGGCTTTCAAGATGGCTCAAGTGGGTAGAAGCACTTGCCACAAAGCCTGGTGACCTGAGTTTAACATCCGGGACCCATATGGAATGAGAACTGATTTGGCAAGTTGTCCTCTGACCTCCACACATGCTTGCGAATGCAGATTCTTTTTTTTTTTAATGTGTACAGTGCTCTGCCTGCATGTATGCCTGTAAGGCAGAAGAGGGTACCAGATCCCACTATAGATGGTTATGAGCCACCATGTGGTTGCTGGGAATTGAACTTAAGACCTCTAGAAGGGCAGCCAGTGCTCTTAACCTCTGAGCCATCTCTCCAGCCCTGTATGTGCGTGCACATTCTAAATCAGGTGTGATCCCAGCACACAGGAGGATCATGAGTTTGAGGTTAGCCTGGACTATAGCAAGATAATACACTATACAATACACACACACCTATGCGTGTGCACACACATGTGTACAAGCACCATAGTGCATGGGCACCCACACACATGGACACATAATGTAGTAAAAATAAATTTTAAAAACACATTGCAGAGCTGTGCTTGTCTGGCATGCACAGAACCCTGGGCTCAGTCCCCAGCACCATGTAAACTGACAGGTATGGTGGCTCATGCATGTAATTCCAGCACTCAGGAAATGGAGGCAGAGAGGCATGGAGAGATAGCTCATGGTTAAGAATGTTTGCTTGTCTTCCAGAAGACCTGGGTCCAGTACCTTCATGGTGGCTCGCTTCTATCTGTAACTCCAGTTCCAGGGTATCCAGTGCCCTCCTGTGGCTTCCTCAGGTGCCAGGACACACATGATACACACACCACATGAAGGCGAAGGACTCAAGCAGGCAGAGCACTATATACATATACATAATAAGTATACATAATAAATAAATAAACCTTTAAAAAAAAGTTTAAAGTCATCCTTGACTGCCAGCAAGTTTGAGGGCAGCCTGGGCTTTAAAACCAGGAACATGTGTTGTGGGCAGAGGTAGCACTCAGAAGGCTGAGACAGAAGGATCACTAGTTCAGGCCAGCCTTGACACAAAGATTCCATCTAAAAACAGGAAGGGGGCAGCTGGAGATGCTTAGTGGCTAAAAGCATTGGCTGCTCCTTTCACGGGACCCAGGTTTAGTTCTCAGCACCTGTGTGACAGCTCACAACCATTTGTAACTACAGTTCCAAGAGATCTGACACCCCTTCTGGCCTCCATGGGCACCAGGTATACATGTGGTGTGTGGCTGCACATAAATGTATAGGCAAACGCTCATACACTTGAAATAAATGTATAGGCAAACGCTCATACACTTGAAATAAATGTATAGGCAAACACTCATACACTTGAATGAATCTTTTTTTAAAAAAATATGCCATCTAAATGAAATACCCACAGTGGGCTATGGCTGCCAGAGTGTCAGCAGGGACAGAATCTGAAGAGGTTAGAGCCAGAGAGAGCAGTAGTTTCTGCTTAGGCCAGTCGGTAACAGCACACAGACACAGCACTATTCCCTTGAGGCCAGCCTGGGCTACAGAGCAAGTTCCAGGACAGCAAGAGCTGCACAGGGAAACCTTCTGTCTCGAAAAACCAAAAGAAAAAGGGGGGGGGGTCTTCTTTTCAGCAGGTCAGGAGGCCAGGGCTTTCCAGATATCAGTCCAGCGGGGGCTCTGGGTTTAGCCACAGGGACTAGAGACACAGTCCTCTGATTGCCTTATATTTTGGTGTGTCCCCAGGCAGAGCTGGCCACTTCTCACAAGTGCCTGCACCATGAGGTTAAAAGACTGAACGAAGAAAACCAAGGGCTTCGGGCCGAGCAGCTGCCGTCCTCCACCCTCCAGGGCCCAGAGCAGTGGGAGAACGAGGGCGAGGCCCTGCCCAGCTCCATACAGGTAAACAGCACCAGAGCACCTGATGCCAGCCTGCGGCTGTCTCCTTCCCAAGGACCCAGGGATGGACCCTGGCCCTTGTGTATTAGCTGTATCTAAGACTCATTTTCTTCATCTGATAAATGGAACCATGCCAGCTTCCCAGGGTTGGCATGAAAATAAAGAATTAAAAGTGTTGGCCACAAGCGAAGGGAACGGTGATTATGTCCGCCATTTTTGCTACACCCCATGCTGCTCTCACTGCCCTCACTGCAAGGGGTTAACCGCAGCCCCATGCAGGCTGGTCAGCACTGCACCACGCCTGGAGCCCTTGATTTTGTTTGTTTGTTTGTTTGTTTGTTTGTTTGTTTGTTTGTTTGTTTTTGGAGACAGGGTTTCTCTTTGAGACAGGCTGGCCTCCTGAGTGTAAAATCACAGGCCCTGCCACACCAGGTGCTGTTTGGTTTTTTGGGTTTTTTTGGTTTTTCGAGACAGGGTTTCTCTGTAGCTTTGGAGCCTGTCCTGGAACTAGCTCTTGTAGACCAGGCTGGCCTCGAACTCACAGAGATCCGCCTGCCTCTGCCTCCTGAGTGCTGGGAGATAGTCTACCTCCACCACCACTGCCCAGCTATGGTTTGCTATTTTTAAGTGACCTTGGGTCCTTAAGATTAAATTCTTCAGAGTCCTTGAACCTGTCCTCCATGATGGTCTGTGTTGATTTTAATTTATAAACAATTTGTTCATGAACTAAAGGTCACCTGGTTGTTCTCGCTACCCTGAAAATCATCGCTAATGTTCACTTCAGTGAAACTGCCCCACAGTCTGATTTTCCATTTCTCCATTTACTGTTCTTTTTTTTTTTTCGAGACAGGGTTTCTCTATGTTGCTTTAGAGCCTGTCCTGGAACTCGCTCTGTAGACCAGGCTGGCCTCAAACTCACAGAGATCCACCTGCCTCTACCTCCCTAGTGCTGGGATAAAGACGTGCACCACCACCGCCCTGGCACCATCCTTGGTTTTTATACAGCGCTGGAGATCAAACCTAGGGCTTATGTCTGCTAGATGAGCACCCTATCAATTGAGCCCCACCCCCAGCCCTCCCTGCTCTCCTTTTATTGTAGTTTTCATCATGTACATAATGGAGAACCTGAGTCGTTTGGAAGCTTGTAGGTATTCTGGAACTTTCCACACTGTTCTTGGAAGTCCTCCGTCACATGTGGCAGTGATGATCTCCCATTTCTTCATCCCACTGTATCTCTGCAGCTTGCTCATTGCTCTGATTGTGGCGTTTGGCTTCTCCCTCCTGTCCCTCTTTGCACACTCTCCAAACGGCCAACGGTCCCTGCCCTCCTCTCTGTCCTGTGCTCAGCAGACCCCTCGTGTCTCTTGCAGGAGCTTCATCTGCTGGTGCGGCACACCCGGCAACAGGCGCGGGCCAGGCAGCAGGCACAGGAGCATGAGGCTGAGCGCCTGCGCATTGAAATCGTGAAGCTTCGGGAGGCACTAGAGGAGGAGACAGCAGCCAGGGCCAGCCTGGAGGGGCAGCTGAGGGTGCAACGAGAAGAGACAGGTAGGGGAAGAAGAAGAAGCCACCGCAGGGTCCCCTGGGTCAGGCATGGGCGTCAGGAGGTGCAGTGGAGATCCAGCTTTGACTTCTCTCTCTCCCTCTTACTCCCGCAGATGTGCTACAGGGTGAGTAAGGGTCAGCACCTTGTGGAGGGCTGCACCAGCAGGGCTGGGACCACGTGAGCCTGACTTCCAGTCTCCCTGCTCCTTGACTTCCCAGCCTCCCTGTGCAGCCTGAGGACAGAGACAGAGCGGGTCCAGCAAGAGCAGCGCAAGGTGAGTGGCACCCGGTGCCATGGCTTGGATAATACAGCTGTGCGGTTATGCCACCCTCACAGCCTTCCTGTCTCCCTCAGACCAGGTAGCAGGAAGCCCTGCACCAGCCACCTGGCTCGAGCCGGAGGAGGCCAGAGTCTGGTGGTATTGAAGGGACACCAGTGTGGGTCATCCTATGGCTCTGGCCATCCACCCTCTCACTTATGAGTCAGGCCCCAGCTCCGCATCTCGTCCCTGCAGGCCCAGCTCACAGACCTCCTCTCTGAGCAGAGAGCCAAGGCACTGCGGCTGCAAGCCGAGCTGGAGACCAGTGAACAGGTGCAAAGGGACTTTGTACGGCTATCCCAGGCCCTACAGGTATGGCCTGGCCTTTTCTACCTAGTTGGTTTGGCTATGGGTGACTTGTCCTGGGTCTCACAAGGGCAGTCCCCAATTAGGAGAGGTCCTTTTTCTAGACCTGGCATGATCTTTCCCCCTAAACTATTGCTCAAAAACATGGAAGCTCTCTTGCACACCTCAGCTGCATGACAGCTTCATATTGTCAGCCCCATGAATGGCCAACAATACCTAGACTTCCTCAGGCCAAGCTCCTGGGACCTATTCCTTCCCTTGACCCCATCTGAACACATTGCCTCTGCAGAGCTGACCCCTGAGAGGCTGGCTGGTCAGGCAGGGCTGTTTCCTTGGTAGGGCCTTCCATATCTCCCACCCAACCACACAGGTACGCCTGGAGCGGATTCGCCAAGCAGAGACTCTGGAGCAAGTGCATAGCATCCTGGATGAGGCACCCCTCAGGGATATCAAGGACATCAAGGACTCCTGAGGGGCCAGGCGAGAAGGTTCCCTGCTGGGGAAGCCACCTCTTTCTCTACCAGAACTGTGAGACAAAGGACAGGTCTCAGAATGGAGCCCACCCACTCCAGGTCTGGTCACCAGGGCCACTACTTCCAGCCACGGTGGCTGGGCCTACTCTCAGGGATGACACCTGGATGAGGGTCCCAGCCTCCTTCCAGAACCAAAGTACAGGCTGAGCCCTGTAGCTTTCAGGCTGCCATGCTGCCTCATGGATCCTGCCTTCCCGCCCTGCCACCTCTAGCCAGCAGCCCATCCCGGTCTGGGGCACGCTTAGCTTGTGGCTAGAAGCTGTTGTTATCAGTGGATTCCTCACAGAGACCCTGGGGCACACAGCTGCTTTCTGGACTGTATGACACTAAGGTATCTGTCCACAGGCTCCGGAAATAGGACTCGAGATATACGGAGGCAAGGCCAGACTTTTCTGTCATTTATTTTGAATAAATAAGCAGCTCAGCTCAGTCAGTCACCTTGTCCCTGCAAGCCCCGTGAGGTTGGGAGGGGATTTACAAGGTTCAGAGGGAGGGCAGGTTGCTGAAGGGGGACAGAGGGTCAGGGAACTTTGTTTATAAACAGAATTGGGGGAGAAAAGGGTCTGTGTCTCAGCTCTGGCTGAAGATGCATTGCTATGAGGGTGGGGACAGCAGGGCGAAAGGGCTGTTTACTTCCTTCTTTCATCTTCTGGATCTGGAAGAAGAAAGGAAGGGGATGGAGCAGGCGTGCACATGAGGGAAAGCTGTGTCTCCTTGTGCCTTGTGCGTCTCCATCACACTCACCTGGAGGGGCCTGCGGCCCCCTTCCCTACTCACCTGTGTGTGCCAGACCCCAGCCCGCCCCAGCCACCACCGCCCCAGCAGCAGAGACAGCCAGCGCAACGCAGCGCAGCCCAGCAGACTGGAAGGCCAGGATGCAGCCTCACAGCTGCCAGTGCCCACAGGAAGGGCATGGCCCGCCTGTGGAAGCGGGCAGTGGCAACAGCAGCAATGGCTCCAGGGAGAGCTGCGAGCGCAAGTGACCGCAGGGGTGCGCGTGGGCTGGTGGGCGAGCGGCAAGGTACAGCAGCTGGGGCAAGGTGTGTAGGGAAATACCTGTGACACGTTCAAAGACATGGAGGAGGGGGACGGTTATCCTATGGCCAGAGAGGACAGAGAGAGGCCGTTATCAAGGGGGAAGGAGGCCCACAGGGCCATATGGCTGAGCAGGAGTGGGACAGAGCTTGGGCTGCCCTCCCTGGGGACATTGGTCCTGCCAGGGCCTAAGAGAACTTACCCATCTGCAAGGAAGAGGGAGTGAGATGTGGCGCGTATTCGCAGCGCAAGAGGGCAGGGGCTCTGCTCAGGACTGGGTACTAGGGAAAAGGGGTGTCTCTTACCCTCCAGATAGTTCCGAGCAATGAACTTGAGAAGCTCGTCTAGCCCGATGACTGGAAATGAGATCTTGAGGACCATGAGCCACTGGGTAAAATCCAGGGCCCGGAGCTTGAAGATCATCTGGGGTGGAGACAACAGTCATCAGGAAGGACAAAGTGTTTTCTCCTCAGAAAGAAAAGAAGAACCAGGGTGCTGTGAACTGCCCTCCTCTGTGAGCACCCTATGGTCACAAGCTCTGCTTGGGCTCCCTGGAGTGGAGGAGGGGTGGTAACAGAAGGCTCACCGGCAGGGGGTCAACATAGAGGATGAGGAAGTGGAGGGACATGGACAGGCAGATGGAACCCAGCAGCCAGATGTTCACCCAGGGCGGCATCCGCAGCAGGGACTGGTTCTCAGACAGGCTGTGGCAAAGGCCAGGCAGATGGAGGGATAGGGATACACAGAAAGATGTGGTGAGGCAGAGTGGCGGGCGGGAGAAGAGAGGTAGAAGGCAAGAGAACAGCCTCAGAAAGGCGTGGCCCACCCAAGTAGACAGGACCTACCTGTTGAGAGCATTGCACATTTCAATAGTCACCAACACTGACAGGGCCATGGTCATGGGCTCAGGGGCCTCAAAGACCTCACAGTCCAGACCGTCGAATTCAGAGTTGTGCTCAGTGCACTGCATGAAGTGAGTCTGTAAAGGAAGAGACAGAAGTCTAAGATCCACAAGAGCCTTCAGGATGCCTCCCAGTCCCCAGCGCTCCATTTTCCTACCAGCTGGTGGTAGGTGACATGAGGTCCATCCTCTGCATACATGAACCACCAGGCAGCTGCTCCGACAGTGGCTGCACCCACATAGCCTGTGTTGGGGAGAAGAGAGGAGCTGGGGTCAGGGCTGAGGAGGTGGGAGGTATCAGGAGGGCCTTACACAGCTGAAGATAGCTGGCTAAGGAAGAGGCCCCTTTGGGCAGCTTGACTCGGGAGAAGCTGGAATCAGGGACAAGGTCAGTCCCAAGGGCTCAGAAGGGTTGTTGAGTCCCTTCCTGCTCACCCCCAATGGCCATGTAGCGGAAGAAGAGCCAGCCGCTGATGAGAGGCTCCTTGGGACTCCTGGGGGGACGGTCCATGATGTCCAGGTCAGGTGGGTTGAATCCCAGAGCAGTAGCAGGGAGCCCATCGGTCACCAAGTTCACCCATAGCAGCTGCACAGGGATCAGGGCCTCAGGCAGCCCCAGGGCGGCTGTCAGGAAGATACTGCCAGAGGAAGGAGGTCATACGTTGGTCCTGTTCCAAGTCCCATGATCACCCCTTTCAGCCCTGTTTTTTCTGGATGCCGCCCCGGCTACTTACCAGACCACCTCGCCCACGTTGGAGGAAATGAGGTAGCGGATGAACTGCTTCATGTTGTTGTAGATGGCGCGGCCCTCCTCCACAGCAGCCACAATGGTGGAGAAGTTATCATCAGCCAGTACCATCTCGGAGGCTGTCTTAGCCACAGCAGTACCAGAGCCCATGGCAATGCCAATCTCAGCCTTTTTCAGGGCAGGGGCATCATTGACACCATCCCCTGTCTGAAGGAGAAAGGAGAAAGTGAGAAATTCAAAATTCCAGATGCCTTATGTTCCCCTCCCCAAGACTCCATGCATGGGGACACTCAGAGCCTTGACTCAGACGGTCTCTGGAGCTTCTTACCATGGCTGTGATCTCATCATAGGACTGCAGGTACTCCACAATCTTGGACTTGTGTGAAGGCTCCACACGGGCGAAGCAGCAGGCGCGTCTGCAGGCTTCCCGCTGCTCAGCCAGGGGCAGATCATCAAACTCACGGCCAGTGTAGGCACGGTCTGTCACCTCCTCGTTCTCCGAAAAGATGCCAATTCGTCGGCAGATGGCAATGGCTGTCCCCTTGTTGTCCCCAGTGATCATGATTACTCGGATCCCAGCATCGCGGCACAGCTGGATAGAGCCTGTGACTTCCTTGCGGGGTGGATCCAGCATGCCCACAACACCAACAAATGTCAGGTCCATCTGGAAAAGGCGGTGACAGGATAAGGAGGGACTGAGGACAAACAGGAGGAAGTTCAGAGGGAGATGGGCAGCAATGCTGGGAAAACCGGAGCATGCTGCCTTGGAAGACATCAGCAGGGCCTTGGAAGCACAGGCAGGAGACATTTCTCCTTCCTTAATGCCTGCATATCCTGGCAATGCCAAGGCCTGCTGCAAAAAGGAGAGCTGAAGCTGGGCATGGTTGGTAACCTGTGAGTCCAGTACCCAGGAGATAAAGAGAAGATCATGAGTGAGCTCAGGGCCAGCCCTGGCTACATAACAAGACACTGTCTCAACAAGAAGAAAAGAGGAGGAAAAGGAAAAAAAAGAAAAACTACATGGTGGCATCTCCTTTTAGCAAACCTGTCACTGGCCCATCACTCTGAACACATCCCCGAGAGCTGGCAGGCCATAATCCCTGCCCCCCCCCCATAAATGCAGACAGTGAGCTTTTGGGGTTGTTGAGAGTCCACAGCAAGAGGGAAGCCTGTATCAGGAAGTACATCCATTGCCTGAAAACAAGCTCATACACTGCACTGGGTGACAAAGAGTCCCTTCTGGTAAGTAACATCTCCAGTCCACAGAGCACGGTTAACATGGGCTGTGGCTGCAAATGCAGCTGGGGCACCGCACACCTGTCTGCCCTGGGTGCCAATCCCAGCCCCACACAAAGACAGTACTGGGTTAAGTGGCTCTCTTCTCTTGACTTCTGTTTTCATGGTTGCTTGTATAGTGGAGGCTGGCCTACCTTAGTCTCCTGAGGGCTGGGTTAGATCCAATTCATAAAACTGTCACACCTTAATGCCCTGTGAGCTGGGGATTCATAGTACACAGCCATTGACTTGATGCAGCATGGTGGCAGGTAAGACGGAGCCATCGGGAAACCTGCCTCGACACAATTCCCCAAACAAAAAGAGACCTTTGCAAGCTCACCTCGTACTCCATGAACTTGGCTGAGTCATCTAGAACCATCTCCTCTCGTTTAGGGGGGGTGTCCCGGGTGGCCAGGGCCAGGCAGCGTAGAGTGTCCCGACCAGTCCCCCACTCCTTGATCACTGACATGATCTTTTCCTTCACCGGGCCTGTCAATGGCACACGGGTTGTGCCAACGCGCACATAGTTACAGCGATCGATGACCCCCTCAGGGGCACCCTAGAAAACCAGAACAGCATTCAGAGACCCTTGCCTGCCTTTCCAAGCACAGAGGGCAGGCACAGGAAAGAGCCCCAGTGTTAGAGAGAGAAGGCTTCTGACCTTTACAAACATCTTGTTTCCTACAGCAGCCCGAGAAGACTTAGCTGGGGAACAGTAAACAGACATAGACTTTCTGTCGCGGGAGAATTCCAGGGTGAATTCCTTCTTCATTAGTTGGCGGATCACCTGGGAGGTAGAGACCAGATCCTTTGAGACAGTCTGAAAGGATCTGGGTGTCAGAATAGAGCCCGTGTGAGCCTGGGCCTACAGCAAAGCCTGGTACCCATATGACACACACAAACTCCAGGACTGGTGTGCACCATTGCCGCCGTGGGCCGTTTGATTTTCAGTTTTGTAGTACTGAGGGTAGAACTACACATGCTAGGTGAGTGCTCTACCACCAAGCCACACCCAAAGTTCGAGTGTCCAGTTTAAAGCACAACAGAAACGGAGCGGCCTTGCACGCTGCTACCCAATAGAACACTCAGGGACCAAAGAAATGTAGTCTGCACCACCCGATCTGGTGCCCATGGCAAACAGCCAGTATGACCAAGACTCATTTTGAAACAGGGTCTCTCACTATCGTTCAGGTTGGTGTTGAACTTACAGTAATTCTCCTGCCTCAGCTTCCCAAGTACCTCTAATTTGAATATAAGTAACACATGCATGAGAATATAAACACATAGCCTAGTGCCCAGCACACAGTGAAAAATGAATGAGAGCCACAGCCAAGCATGGTGAGTTACGCCTATAATCCCAGCACTTGCAGACTAACGTTGGAGCACTGCCATGAGCTCAAGACCAATCGGTGCTGCGCAACAAGGCTTTATCTCGAAACAAAGCAAAAGAAGGAGGAGGAGGAGGAGAGGAGAAGAGCCTTTATTTACCAACTACATCACGGATGGGACCAAGGCTTTACTTAGTGGTAAAGCACGAACCTAGCATATGAGGGGCTGGGGCTCAATCCCAGCAATATATACAAATAAACCTCCAAAGAACCAAATAGGGACTGAAGAGATGGCTTGGCGGTTAAGAGCACTGGCTGTTCTTCCAGAGGACCTGAGTTCAATTCCCAGCAACCACATGGTGGCTCACAACCATCCATAATGAGATCTGGTGCCCTCTTCTGCCCTGCAGGTATACATGCAGACAGAACACTGTACATAATAAATAAATAAATCTTAAAAAAAAAAAGAACCAAATAAACATAAGAGCTAGGGAGGTGGCAGTGAAAGAGCATTTGCCCAACAGGCGTGAAGCCTCAAACTCAATCCTTAACACTGGAAAAAAAATTAGTTTTACCTTTTGTTATATTAAATAAAGCAGATGCTCAGTGGGTAAAAGCACTTGCACAAACCTGATGACCATACAAGCCTGAGTTTGATTCCGAAACCCATGGTGAAAGACAAGAACCAACTCCCCAAAGTTCTCTGGCCTCCACATACAGTACACTTAGCGCCCCATTACACATCATACGCTCTCACCACACACAAAGACATAATAAAACAGTAGTGTGTATTTTGCACATACAGAGAGGAAAAATTTAAAGAAGCAATAAAAAAAATTTAAGCTAGGCAGTGGTGGTGCACACCTTTAATCCCAGCCCTTGGGAGTCAGAGGCAGGCAGATCTCTATGAGTTCAAGGCCAACCTGGTCTACAGAGCTAGTTCCAGGACAGGCTCCAAAGCTACAGAGAAACCCTGTCTCGAGAAAAAAAAAAAAAAAAAAAAAAAAAAAGGAAAGAAATATTTGCCTAGGGCTGCTCTTCCAAAGGTCCTGAGTTCAATTCCCAGCAACCACATGGTGGCTCACAACCATCTGTAATGAGGTCTGGTGCCCTCTTCTGGCCTGCAGGCATACAAGCAGACAGAATACTGTACACATAATAAATAAATAAATATTTAAAAAAACAAAAATAAATAAATAACCCCTTTTAAAAAAAATATTTGCCTAGCACATGTAAGTTTCTGGGTTGCACTTCCTAGTACCAATGAAGAAGTATAGGAAGAGATGGAGGAAAGCCAGCCATGATGATACACACTGTTAATGCCAGCAGTGAGGAGACTGAGGCAGGAGGATGTCGAGAAAGAGCGATGCAAGTAACCTAACACTCAGAAACCAGCAAGTGTTCACAGCTAGAGCCCATTGAGTGGCAGCGCTGGCTTTGTCCCCCAGAGAAGACCTCATCTTGTGGGATCAATGGCTGCACAGTCCAGACCTCACACAAGACCTGAGATCTGATGGAAACCAAAGCACTGTAGCTAAACTCAGGGCCAACCCAGCAGGCGACACCATGGTTTCTGTCCGACTCTGTCCAACCTTGGATCACAAAAGGAAGTAACCTCCCAGGATATTATGACCAGACAACAGAAACCGTATCACTATGGGAAGAAGGAACTTCACCAGAGTTCAGCCTGGCTTGGAAAAGCTGTGGGTGAAGCCACTGCCTACCTAGTTGGGGTCCCGGCACAAACACAAGGCTCTGTCTGTCTGGGTCTGCCTGGATCTGGGGTCCAGGCCTGCGGAAGGCACCCCGACTCACCGAGTTGCAGGCATTAGCCCTCTCCACTTTTGAGAGGCTTCTCACTTCAGTGTTGAACACATTCATCTTCTCCACCAAGGTGGTGAGGGCTGTCTCCGTGGCCTCGCCTACCTTCTCGTAAACACCTTTGGTCTGAAATGGACAGAGGAGGATGAGGAAGTGTGTGCCTGGATCTCCTGTCCTCACCCAACACCCCCATCTTCATCTGGATGGAACAAGAAGAAGCCAACTGCTTCCTTCCCTCGAACGTATGTTCGCTTCCTAAGACCCCTTCATCCTGGAATGCCCAGGAAGCACAGACTGAGCTGCAGGCATGGAAGGGGTGGCTTTGGGGGCAGAAGGTTACCTCATTAAAGTCCAAGGAGGAGTCATTGCAGAGGGCACAGATGGTGGCCAGCTCCACCAGCCCATCATACTGCCCTGCTCGGACTGGCTTATCATTCTTCAAACTGGCAGCAAGGTGGGAAGGAAGGCAGGAGAGAAAGAAACAGTGGAGAACAGAGCGTGAGATGCAGACAGCACAGAGAAGCAGACAGGTATTGGTAAGGAGAGGAGATGGCGATGAACTTGGAAGATCGGGTGGGAGAGAACAAGGTTGGGAAAGAAGGGAGTGAAAAGGAAAGGGGGACTAGTAGGAGATCCCAAGTGAGGGGCACAGGGGAGACTCCTGGATGACTTACACCTCTCCTTCAGGAGCATACGTGGAGCCAGTGATGGAGAACTCATTCAGCGAGCAGATATCCCCATCCACCCGGTCGATGATGAACATCTGTGGGGGAGAAGGACCACAGGATGATATTCCACATCCCCATCCCTGAGCGCAGCCATGCTCAAGTTCAGACTAAGCAAATGCCCCAACATTTCCCCCCAGTTCTCTTCTCCTTGACCTGTACTGGTCCCTGTCACTCCAGGGTTTTACAGTGATTCCATGTTCCTTGTCAGTGGCCTTAAAAACCAGTTATTGAGGGCTATGCTAGGCCTTCTCCAGATCAGTTCACAGATGTGTACAGCAGGGTGTGATAGAGACTGGGGCTAATGTACCCACGAGCAGCGGCTCCATCTACAGCTCCAGCAATGGTGCTGCAGCTTCCTGCAGGAAAAGCTGAAAGTCTGACTCCTTTTCCTGTGACATTGTCCCTTAATTCATTTCTATGGGGAGACAGGAGCCACATCCTGCAAGACTGTGTTCTGGGTGTGAAGCCTGTATGTTAGAGACAAGCGAAAGACAGCGACTCACTCTGCCTACACAGTCCACTTCATCTCAAGCCCACCTCAAATTCTTTGTTCTTTCGAGCGTCATTTTTCAATTTTTATTTATTTACTTATTTTGTTCATTTTTGGGGGGTGGTTTTTTTGGTTTTTTGGTTTGGTTTGGTTTGGTTTTTGGTTTTTCAACACAGGGTGTCCAGTGTCCAACCCTGGCTGTCCTGGCTCTGTTCTAGGCCAGCCTCGAACTCAGAACTCAGAGATCTACCTGCTTCTGTCTCCCAAATGCTGGGATTAAAGGCATGTGCCGCCACTGCCCAACATTCATTTACTTTTTGAAACAAGATCTCACTATGGGGCCCAGGCTCTCCTGGAACTCACAAGGCTGGCTTTAAACTTCTGTCAATCCTCTTGTGTCAGGCATGATTACTTACACCAGGCTTTTATCCATTCACTCATTCATTCATTCATTCCTCCAGTGCTGGGGCTAAGACAGGGCCTCGTGCATGCTAGGCTAGCACTCTGCCACTGAGCTGTGTCCTCAGCCCGACAGAAAACTCATTCTATATTAAAGTCACAATATTCCACAGAACTCTGCTTAGGGCAGGTAGGGGCATCAGTGGCTAAGCCTAAAAAAGCTTGGGAAGCTAAGCATGGTAACATAGGTCTGCAATCCCAGCTCTTAAAAGTTGGAGGCAAGAGAATCAGGAGTTCAATGCCATCCTCAGCCTGGGCTACATGAGACCCTACCCTGGGAAGAGAGGGAAAGAGAGAGGTGGACATTATTAGATGACAAAAAATAAATAATTTTTAAAAATTCAAATAGCTCTCTTTTTTTCCTGACATGTAGCATTTCCTTCCAGTTATGAAAACAGTGGACAGATCACATCAGAATTAGTACCACCTGTGGCTTTGGATTGAATGGGGTGGTACAGACCTGTAGGCCCAGCTATTGGGGGCCAAAAGTGGGAGGATCACTTGAGACCGACAGGTCAAGACAACCTTGGAAAAACCCTGATGGAAAAAAAACAAAAACCAGAAAGACCTCTAAACCAAGGCTGTGGATTTATAGGACAGGACCACAGACACCTGTTTGTCACCCTGGCTTTCCTAAGTCCTCATACTGGGCAGCACTCAGACACTAGACCCCCTGCCGGAGCTTGTTCTGAATAAAGAAACAGATAGTGCTAAATTAAAAATATTTTGATAGCTATATCTCAATCAGTGGCTTATTTTGTAATCTTATCTATTTTTCCGGTTTTAAAAAAGAATATTGGCTGGGTGTGGTGGCGCACGCCTTCAGTCCCAGCACTCAGGAGGCAGAGGCAGGGAAGCTCTGTGAGTCTGAGGCAGCCTGGACCACAGAGCAAGTTCCAGGCCAGCCAAGGCTACATAAAGAGACCCTGCCTTGAAAAGGGGGAAAGGCTGGCTGCTTAGGGGCCAGTTAAGCGGCTCAGCGGGTGGAGGCAGTTGCCACCAAGCCTGATGACCTGAGTTCAGTCCCTGAAACATGCATGGCAAGAGGAGAGAATGAATACACATTCACTCTCTCTGAAATAAATAACAAATACTTCTAAACTTCTTAAAGAGACGCTGTTCAGGACCAGTACGGCCAGGCTGGCTGGCCCCCTCACGAAGTGGCCCCTCGTGGGGTACTAGCCACACAACAGAAGCTTCATACAGAGCCATGCGTTCTTGGGTTTGGAACTCAATTCTGCTTTTTTTTTTTTTTTTTTTTTTTTGAGACAAAATCTCACAGTTCCTTGAACTCCTCAGTGGAAGTAATCTTTGTATACCAACTTCCCAAGTAATTGAGACTCCAGACTACATGAGGCAGGGCCTCGCTGGCCTTAAAGTACATAGCCAACATCCCTGCCTTCACCTCTTGAGTACTAGGTTAACAGACAGACACCACTATGTTTGGCTCCGCTGTTTATAAACTTGGTATCTTTTGGTAAACCTCTAAATCTCCCTAAGCCTCGGTTCACTTCCTGGAAAGGTGAGGTTAAAGAGAACGTCCCTGAATGGGCTAGTGCAGAGGATCAGAGAGAGACACAGCACAGGGGTGAGGACTGGCGTGGCTGTTCTTGTCATCGTCGTTGTTGTTGACCTGACACAATTAGAGTTACCTGGGAAGAGGGACTGCCTCCTTCAGATTAGCATAGGGACATTTTCTTGATTAATGATTAATATGCAAAGGCCTAGGCCACCATAGGCAGGTGATCCTGGGGTGTATAAGAAAGCAGGCTATGCCAGGCGATGGTGCTGCACACCTTTAATCCCAGCACTCAGAAGTCAGAGGCAGGTGGGATCTCTGTGAGTTCGAGGCCAGCCTGGTCTACAGAGCGAGTTCCAGGACAGGCTCCAAAGCTACACAGAGAAACCCTGTCTCGAAAAAAAAATCAAAGAAAAGAGAAAAGAGAGAGAGAGACAGAGACAGAGACAGAGACAGAGACAGAGACAGAGAGAGAGAGAGAGCAAGCAGACTAAGCAAACCAGAGGGAGCAAGCCAGTAAGTAGCCTTCCTCTGCTCCTTCGTGGTATTTGCTTCAGGCTCCTTAGTTTGAGTTTCTGCCTTGGCTTCCCTCAGTGATGGACTGAAGCTATGGAGGAAACAAAGCATCTCCTCCCAGAGTTGCTTTTGGTCATGCTGTTTATCAGAGCAACAGAAGGCAGGCTGGCAAGCAGCTTCCTCCACGGTTCCGGTCTCTGCTCCTGCTTGAGTTCCTGTCCTGGCTTCCCTCACTGATGGACTGTGATAGGGACACACAAGCCAAATCTTCCCTCTCCTCCCCAAGGTGGTTTCAGTGAGGGTTTTACGAGAGAAAGAGAAAGCAAACTAACATGGCTCTTTGCTTGATCTAAGGGCAGCACTCAATCTCCCTTATGGTAGTTCCCAGGCCACACCAGTACAGAAGCCCGTCTTCAGAGGGCTCCTGCCGCCCCGCCTGTGCGTCTCCTCACCTTGCAGACTGACATCTGGTTGGTGGTGAGAGTCCCTGTTTTGTCAGAACAGATGACAGAGGTACAGCCCAGGGTCTCCACAGAGGGCAAGCTCCTCACAATGGCGTTCTTCTTTGCCATCCGGCGGGTACCCAAGGCCAAGCAGGTGGTGATGACAGCAGGAAGCCCTATGGGGATAGAGATGGTGTAAGCAAACCAGGAGGAGGGAGACCTAGTGTGGCTGCTACATCACAGCCACCAAAGCTATCAGGACCTTCTCCACGGGACCCATCATTGTTACTTTATCTTGAAATATTTTTGCCAAAGAGACAGCAGAGGGCCGAGGAATCGTTGCCTTACCTTCTGGGATGGCTGCCACAGCCAGAGCCACAGCAATCTTGAAGTAGTAAATGGCCCCCCGGAACCAGGAGCCTCCATGGACAGGGTCGTTGAAGTGACCAATGTTGATAAGCCAGACAGCCACACAGATGAGGGAGATGACCTTGGACAGCTGCTCCCCAAACTCATCGAGCTTCTGCTGCAGCGGGGTCTTGTCCTGCTCAGTGGCAGCCATTTGGTCTCGGATCTTGCCAATCTCAGTACTCACACCAGTGGTGGCCACAATGCCCACGGCCTTGCCGGCTGCAATGTTGGTACCCTGGGAAGGTGAGGAAGGAGCAGGGTCAGGCAAGAGGTGTTCCTTATGCCACAGGCTAGGGGCCTCATCTCTTCTTCGGCTGCCATGATTCCCTCCACACCCAGCTCCTCTGGCTGGTCATGTGACTGCTTACTGAGAAGTGGTCATGTGACTGCTTACTGAGAAGAGCATGTTCTTCTTGTCCTGGTTGACAGCTCGGGGGTCAGGGACAGGATCTGTGTGCTTGATGACAGATACAGACTCTCCTGTGGAGGAAGGACCAGAGCGTTTTTCAGGTGACATCATGTCTCTGTCCCTAACATTCTGACACTTCGCAATCAGCACGCAAACACTCTGGCAGTCTTGCCTCTAGAGGCAGGTGACTGGGGCAAGTAGGAAGTCCACTGTCTCTAGAGTTAAAAAACACCAACCAAGCCTAGTGTGTGACTTTGATCACTTAACTTCCATTTGCTCCCCATGTCCCGGTGAAAACCAAACAAACCAGTGGCTGTGAGGCTTTTATCAACTGCACAGCCCACTCCTGAGAAACTAAGAACAGAGGCTCAGGTCCCCCTGCTGTGCATCCAGTTTACACTGTCTCCCTCCCAGAGTTTAAAGGGTCCAAAGTCCCCACCTTATCCTAGAACCCCTCCTTCGAGGACTTTTCAGGACAATTTGTGGTAGGGAGTGAGTTCCTATGTCCGTGCAGAAGGTGTGGGGCAAAGACTACGGAAGTAGTCCTCTCCCATGCCCCTTGTGACAGAGTGAAGACTGAGCCACACTGATGATGCTACCTCAGAACTAAAGAGAGGCCCTACTGTGGGATGCCCTTCTTCATCCACCCAAAACCTTCCCTCACTATGCCTTCCCATCTGAGCCAGCCTACCTGTCAAGATGGACTGGTCGACCCGGAGGGTGGTGGATTTGATGGTGAGGATGCGGATATCTGCCGGGACTTTGTCCCCCACTGTAGAGAGAGGAACAAGTTCAGCGGGGAATGGAGCTTTCTTCCTTTCTTCCCAGTCTCTGCCTCCCTCACACCATCCATCCTTCAGCCCCTACAGCATTCGGCTGGTCACAGGCCTTCAGCACAAGATTCCCCACTCCGTCCCCACCCCAGAGATACTATCCTGTTGTTCCCCCATTAAATGCTTCTCTTCCCACTGGCTGCAAGCCTGCGAAGGGAAGCTCCCAAGATCCCTGGAGTGTAGTGTGTACTCATTAAATGTATTCTTGGTAACTGAAATGAAAACTGGGGATAAGCCAGCTAAAACTGAGAAAGGGAAACAAGAGAAAGGTAAAGAAGGACACAGAATGATGTAACTCAGAGAAAAAAGAGGGTGACTGGGAGGATCGGAGAGCAAGGTGGATGCTGGGAAAATCCAGGCCAAGCGAGACTGAAAGTGAAGGGTGAAGCTGAAAAGAATGGTCAGGAGGAAGTATGAGGGCACATTCCTGACGGTGGGAAGTGGGAAGTCAGACTATGAAAGCACCTTGGCAGGGGCTGAGGAAGACACTCTAACAGACTAGAGACCTTTTGGGGGACAGACACACACCTCCTCAGGCCTTTGCCTAAAGCCACCTTGGTCTCAGGGGTGGAATTGGGGCGAAGTTCACTTGCTTTCCTTTCTCTTGGTTTCTAAGGTCCCTCCGCCAGTACCAGAGGAAGCAGGAGGAGGGAGGGGGTCAGCAATGGAGTCAGACAGACACCCTTGTCACCGAAGCCCAAGTGGTATTTATAGACATTCATGGCACTGACCCCAAACTGTCACCATAGCAGGACTGCCCTGGGATGGAGCTATGGGGCCTCCAGCCCACCAGCTCTCCACCCTATGCTTCTCCTGGTGGTAACATGGTATAGAGGGTGACATGGTATGACATACACATTCACCAAACTAGGTACCCAAGGAGGTGGAAAGGCCTGCTCAGGGCAAATATAAAAAGCGCTGAAGGAGGCAGAATCCCAGTAATCTTAGCTAGCCAGCCCCACCCCTCCCTGAGTCGGCATTAAGTGTCCCTGAGGGGGCAGGGCCCTCCTTGAGCACCCTCCTCTCAGGTCCCCATGCTCTTAGCTGGTGGAGGACTAGGAGTTACCTTACATGGTGGTGGGAGTAGTCGTCCAACGCCCTCCCACCCCACCCCCACTCCCTTCAACTCCCATTCCTTCCCCTTTAGAGGCCTCAAGGGCACTAAGGGGTCAAGACTGAAAGCTGACCAAGCTTGCGGTGGGTGGAAGGAGAGGGGAGCCAGGCTCGGGAAGGGGTGGAGATGGGGCCATTGGCAGGGACTGGCTTCCACCTGTTGCTTGCAAGTGTTGGCCTAGGGGAGGAGGGACGGGGGTCTGTCTACTGCCTCAGGGACAGGACTAGCTGTTCCTATTGAGACTCTAGCAGGGAGGGGTGCTATGGCCTGAATGTCCTGGAGTGACCCCTGAGGAGTCTGGGAAGGAGAAGCAAAGACGCCACCATCCTCAGATATCCAGGATGGGGGCTGACAGGTCCCCTGCTCTTTTCTTGGCCTTCCCCCCTGAAGCACCCATTCCAGCACTCACCAGCCACCTCCACGATATCCCCAGGGACGATGTCCCTAGCCTTGATCCTTTGCACTGACTTTCGGTCAGCCCGATAGACCTTCCCCATCTCAGGTTCATACTCTTTAAGTGCCTCAATGGCATTCTCTGCATTCCGTTCCTGAGGAAGAGAGCAGACAAGAGTGGAGTCAGGAGGAAGGTCCTGGACCTGCAGGAGGCTGATCTGGTGACATGCAGGAAGGGTGAGGGACATGCAGATGGAGGAACAGGAATTGGGATCCTAGCAGAAAGAAGGACATTGCAGAAAAGGCTGGCTCGTGCAGGTCCAGCTGGCACTAGCGCTGGACGGAGGAACCCTACAGCACAGCAGGGATGTGTCTGGTCTAGAAAACATCACCAGTGGCTAAAAACAGGGTTTAGACCAAGAAGAAAGGAATTTGTAAAAGCAACAACAACAACAAAACAAACAAACAAACACAGAAAGCAAGGGACAAGGAAAGTAAAGCAGTAATGTCAGAGGAAGAAAGAAGTCAAACTAGTATTCATTGAGTGCCTACTATGTGCCACGAACTTTCATGTTCTTTTTCAATTGAATCAAGCCTGAGGAACACAGTTATTAGTCTTGTTTTTCTTTTTCTCTTTTCTCCTTCTTTCTTTCTTCCTTTCTTTTTTTTTTTTTTTTAAAACGGGTTCACTACGTAGCCCTGACTGGCCTGGGATTCTCATTGTAGACCAGGCTAGCTTCAAACTCACAGACATCCACCCGCCTCTACCCCTGCAACTGTGGGACTAAAGGCGGTGTGTAACCGCATCTGACCTCACCCCCTTTCCGTCCTTCCTTCTTGTAGTAGGATTACAAGTGTGCTCAACCTTGCATAGGTTTTTTTTTTTTTAAGAAAGAATTTCACACTGCTGTAGGTGTGTGCCGCCACACCTAGCTTACTATTCCTAGTTTCTAGGTGAGGAAACAGGCTTAGGGAATGGAGAATTTCCTCAGGGTCACACAGTAAACATGAGTTTTTCCAGCTTATTTCCAACTGAATGAGAAGACCAGAGGAGTGGGCACAGCCAGGGGAGATGATGGAGGAGAAGGGGATGGGAAAGAGGTCTGGCCCCTTGCCCAGTGCTGAGACCCAAGCAGGGAGAAGGA
This sequence comes from Ondatra zibethicus, assembly GCA_004026605.1. NCBI lineage: Eukaryota > Metazoa > Chordata > Mammalia > Rodentia > Cricetidae > Ondatra > Ondatra zibethicus. Next base: position 64,119 of record PVIU01005626.1, on the reverse strand, counting down.
GTCAGAACTAACCTGCCAAACCCCCACGATGGCATTGGCAATGAGGATCAAGAGAATGACAAAAGGTTCCACAAAGGCAGTTACAGTTTCTTCGCCTTCCTCAAACCAGGCCAGCACCTGAGAGGGAAGGGGGAACCACAAAGGCCCCAAGTGACTAAAGAAAGAAATAGGAAGGCTTTTGAAGAACGCTGCAGAGGTCAGACGATGTATAGGAGTGTAAGGTTCTTCACACAGCAGGACTCTGAACACACATTCCCAGCCATCCTTGTGATGCTGTGAAATAGGCAGTGCAGACACACGTGCGCACGCATACACACACACACACACACACACACACACACAACCGGGAAAGCTTTCAGGTATCCCTGACCAAACTGTTGGCTTGTAAGCAAACCTTCCCAGGATACCCAGGGTCAACTACCCCTTCAGCCACATCCATCCCACAGGGACCCAAGCCCAATAGGAAAATCCCTATGGTCCTCGAAGGGCCCAGCCCACCCACAGCCCTCCCTTAGCAAGGCATGGAAGCTCCAGTTTCATGAGAGAACAGGAGGGAGTAGGGTTACAGGGCCTTCAGCACCCACCCCACCCCAGCTGTTGCCACTGCCAGGCAGCAGCCACAGGCAAATGTCAAGGAGCAAATCTGAGGAGAGAGAAGGGAGGCTGCCAGCTTAGACCCAAGGGTGTGTGGGGCCTCCATGGATGTTTTATGCTTTTTGTCTCTTAGGCCTTATCTTCCAGCTAAGATGCTAAAGAAATTCTAAAATGCGAGATGGACTGCTGGACCAGTGGGTGACAGGAGCCAGCAGCAGGGGCTGTGAACATTGGAGATGTAACAAGGAGATGGGATAGCAAAGGTTCTGAGGGGCTGGAGACACCAAGAGGTAAGGATGAATCAGGCTGGGTAAAGAGAAGTAGGCGCCAAGTGCCAGCCCCTAATGGAAGCAGGGTGTGGTAAAGCCTGGAGACAGTGAGGGGTGGGGTGTAGAGGATCGAAGGGGCTGGAACGCACACTGGTGGTTACCACTGTACCAGCAACACCTTCCCCACTTCTCAAAGCAAGCCTTTCTTTTGGCCAATCAGCATCACAAGCTGGAGAGGGCGGGGCAGGGCTGGAGAAGCGGAGTGAGGACCAACCAGGACAGGCAGGGCGTGCTAGTGGCCCCCACAATGGATGCTGCATCCCACATCGAAGCTAGGAGCCCTGTGCTTAGGGGGTAACCTGAGCCCTTGAAGCCCTTGAAGCAGGGAGGGTTAGGGTAAGGGAGGGTGGCTTAGCTTCAGTGTTTTGGCTGAGAACGCTCACAGGGCTTAAAATAAAACCTCTCTGCAGGGGAGGAAACGAATCAGCACCCCGCCCCCAGTTCCAGCCTGGAAAATAGGGTGTTCAGGGCTTGGCCGAGGGCATCTAGGATGGTCAGAGCCCCCCACACCGTTCTGCAGATGGCCCCCAAATGCCCTCGGCACTCACGAAGGAGATGCAGGCCGCCAGGAGAAGGATCCGCACCAGCAGGTCTTCAAACTGCTCTACCACCAACTCCCACAGGGACTTGCCTGGGGGAGGGCGAGAAGAGAAGTCCCAGGAGTTACAATCCAAAAGATGAGGGTCTGTGGCTCTGGATGGGCTTGGGTCCAGAGTCTAGCCTGCCCTGAACCTCTAGGCTGATCGGCAGCCTAGCTTGATATGAGAGAAAGATGAAACAGCCGAAAAAGCTCTTCAGATCTGTGGCAATTGTTCAAGGCAGGGAAGTCTCAAGGAAAAAGCATCTGGAGATGTCTGACACTGAGTTCTGGGGAAGAGATCTGCCTTTTGGGTAAAGCTGTGGGTCTCAGAAAGGAGAAGGCAGGGAGCTGGGAGTGGGGCACACACCAGGGGTGTCATTTAGCGGGGGCTCAAGGCTCAGGTAACTTACCTTCCTCAGCAGGGAGCTCTATTCAGGGGGAAAAGAAGAAAAGGACAAATTTAGTAGGGGCTCAGCCTCATGTCCCCCACACTCAGAACTTGGCGGCTAAGAGACTCAGGCTATCAAAAGGGCATCTGAAGTTCAAGGTCACCCCACAAAACCTCCCCAAACTCCAGATGGCAAAACTGTTTTCTTTAGTATCCTGCCCTTCCTGAAAGAAGCCAACCACTGCCCCACTCATCCATGCAGACCCGGGAGGAAGCAGTTCCCACTAGCGGGGGTGGGTGGGAGGGCAGCCATGCCCGCCTCTCCTCTAAGGGGTTACTTACCATTGGGGCCGTATTTTTCCAGATGCCGCTTAACTTGGTCTGGGGTAAGGCCTGTGGTCTCGCTCACCCCAAAATAGGACAAACATTCCTCTGTGGACTTGGAGTGTGCGGCCTCCATTGTGCTCCCTTCTTGGGGCCCAGGGGGCGATGTATTCCTTCTTAGGGGCCTCTCACTGGAGGGGGAACGTCTTCCGTGTGTCCACCTGCCTGTTGATCTGGGCTTCTTCCTTTTTCTCGCCTGCCCCCCCCCAGATTCTCCCTCCTTCCACGAAGTTCTGACCCCAGTCCCACTTGCAGCAGCCGGCCACCCCCCCAGCCCCCAGCTGGTCCTTATGAGGGAGTGGGGGGGCCAGGCTCCCCCTTCCCCCAGATCAGGGATTGGCTGGATGAGACCCCAGCAGGAGGGGTCAGAAGAGAGAGAGATTTCTGCTGACAGAGAAGAACAGTGGGGTTGCAGCCTGGGATGTCACTCATAAGGGTGGCCCCAGCCCCAGGGAAGGGGGGGAGGGAATAAAGTCATTTTTCTGTTAACTGCTACTGAGCCTGCCCCCAGGTGCCTCACCTTCCCCGGTTACATTAAAAGCCCAACTCCAAGCTCACCCTAAGCACACCCCTCTGCCCTCAGATCTCATGGCCCCTCAGGCCTCTATCTTGACCATCCTGAGCCCCCCTCCCACTGCCAGTCCCCTTCCCTGCCTATTGTGTGCAGAGAACAGAGGAAGTGCTCCAAGGGGATCAAAGGAGAGGGGAAGAGCATCTTTGGGGGACAGAGGAAGTGGCTCCAGAGAGATAAGGGGAGGTAGGGAAGATGGCCAAGGGGGACTGGGCAGAAGATGGTAACCTTACCCTAGGGAGGGGTTGCTGCCGCCATCAACAAGGGATTTAGTGTCCAGGCCGTGGTGAGCAAAGCCAGGACTGTCTGTGTCTCCTACACTCCCCCCGCCACGACCGCTGTAGCTCAGCCTCTGGGAACACAGCCTTTAGCTCCCCCTTGAAACTGGCAGGGAATCCCCCCCTGAAGAAAATGGGACACCCAGGCAGTCAGGTAACCCAAGAGGCTACAGAATGTGCTGATGGCAGGGGGGGGATAAGTGTTTCAGGGTGAGGCAGGGGAATGAGGATTTCCTCATCCCACACTGGTCTTTAATCCCAGAGGTGTAGGGGTCTCAGCAGCTCGAGCCCTGATCAGGCCTGGTGTTAGGAGTGCTTTGGAGCCGGACCTGCCCCATGCCAGAGTGCCCGGGGAACAGGACCCCTGAAGCTGGATGAAGTAGATGCTCCAGAGAGGGAGGAAGGGGTAGAGATGAAGAAAGGAGGACAGAACTGAGGTAGGAGCAGAGGTGGCCCAGAGACTATGTCTGAGGAGAAGAGGGAAAAGAAGCATCAGGGTGCTGGCAGTGGCAGTCAGGTGGGCGTGGCCCCGGGGGCTGGGTGCAAAGCTACAAGTTGTTGCTGAAGGGCTGGTCTGGGTGTCAGCTTCCCCTGAAAAGCAGCTGCTCTGCACCACCCTTCCCGACTCTGGTTCACCACTGGGGCATTTTTTGGCTTCCACCAAGGCAACTGCTGGAGGAGCAGGCAAGGTACATAAGCCAGGATGCAAGCAGGGTGGAAACTGAGGCAGAGAAGTTTCCATGTGAGTCGAGATTAAAAGGTCAGTGAGGGCCGGCAGCATTGCCGGCCTTGAGCACAGGACCCACTTCTACCCAGGCCTCAGTTTCCCTGTAAAGAACCAATAAGCACTTCCCACACCAGGGCTCCAGCACACAGACAGAATGATACCAGAAGCAGAGCCCAGAAAAACAAAAAGAAGCCCCACTTGTTTGGGGCCGGGGTGGCCCACACGGATTGGAAGAAATGAAGGACTGAGCATCAGCTCCATCCTGCCTTCTGCCCAGACTGGGGGAGGGGGGTGAAATGAGGACAAGATGTCCCTTCCCGCCCTCTTTTCACAGTTCCCACAAGCCCCTCCCCTGAAGCAGAGACCTGCTGTGACCTGAAGTGGAGGGGCTTAGACAATGGGGTGGGAATATAGGGGGTCACATCCACAGGCATCTCCGCCTGGCCCAGGACCCTCCATCTCCAGCCAGAGGCAGGCCGAGCAGCCATGGAGGCTTGGGCCCTCGCTGGCTTCCCCCCAGCAGCAGCTGGAGGAGCGACAGGGCCACTGTCTTCCAGCAGCAGGAATGCCCAAACATGGAGAGGGGGAGTAGGGACGAGAGAGCTTCAAACGAGTTGAGTGAGGGAAGAAGGCAGGCTTTACAGGACACTCCTGCCAAAGAGGCTCTTTGAGGTTATTCGTGTCTACCTCTTCCAGCTTCCCAGATAGATAAATGAAGGCCAGAGAGAAAGCTACCAGTCCTGAGCTCCAGGGATACCTACCTCACTGCACTGTGACCTGCAGTAAAGAGAGCAGATGAGGCCATTTCAGACCACACCCCACTACACCAAAGCTTAAGGTGTTCTTGTTCCTGAGTTCTGAGGCGGAGGAGAGGGAGCGGGCAGGTCGTGAAGGGCATGAAGGCAGAGCCTGGCCCATCCCTGTTCACAAATACCTAGAGGCATCTCATTGTCTCTTGGGCTCTTGTAACCAGGACATGGTAGTCTAGGGGTGTCTTTCTGCCCACCCCAGGATGGCAAGTCCCTGAAGGTGGCGGGGAATGGGGGAGGGGAGCATTTGAACACCAGTTGCCATGAGATTAGATGAGGCTCAGACTTTCCCACTCTGAGGTGTTACAGGCCTCACTGGCCATTGGCTGTCTAACAGTCTCACTTGGAGAACACAGCGCAGGTCTAAAGCTGCCCCTCCGCCCAACCTCCACAACAGGCCAATTCAATCCCTATTCAAGGCCAAGATTTGGGGAGCCCCAGGGATAAGGTAAAACAAGAGCCAGCAGGCTTCCCCCAGCCAACCCCCACCCTAGATAGCCTATGAGCTCAGCTGCCTCCTGTCCATCTCCCCACAGAACCAACACAGGGCTCAGAATAGCAAGGTCATGAGCGTGGGTAGGGCCTCTTGGAGGTGGGGCACAGGCTGAGGGACAGACGATCAGCCACTCCACTTTCCCAGGGGAGGGGGCGAGCCAGTGGTGAGGTGGGAGGGAGGGAGGGAGGGTAGCACAGCAGGTGGGGGAGGGGCGAGCCAGTGTAAGGTGGGAGGGAGGGAGGGAGGGTAACAGCAGTCTTCAGATCCTGCTTTCCTTCTAGCACCCCTGCCCCCGCCTATAAACTGGGAGGCCAGGGCATCCCTGCTGGAGAGCATAGATGCGGTGTTGAAAGCAGGGTCTAGAGTAAAAACTGGGAGTTTGGTGGTGGCGGTAGTGGTTGTAAACCCCATGCCAACAGCCCAGACCTCAGGGAAGGGAACTAGTAGGGATGGGGAATGGGTAGAAGCTAGACCCAGACAACTGGAATTTGTGACTTTCGTTCTTAATTCTCTTCTTTTTTGGTTTTGTTAGACAAGGTTTCTCTGTGTTGCCCTGGCTGTCCCAGAATTATCTCTGTAGACCAGGCTGGCCTCGAACAGAGATCCACCTGCCTCTGTCTCCCCAGTGCTAGGTTTAAAGGTGTGCACCACCACTGCTTGGCCTGGAACTTGTGACTTTCAAGGAATGCCTTGAGACGTGTATAAACTCAGAGAGAAACATTTAGTCATGTCAGCAGTGCCGGCTAAGATGAAATTTCACATTTCACGAAGGATGCCAAGGCCCAGAGTCACTTGCCTTGCCCCCAGGTCCATATAGCAAATGAGAGGCAGCACCAGGACCCTGAGCCAGTACTGTCATCCAGTCTCTGTAACAAAGGAGCCAATTAGCCTTGGACCCTCTGCAGTCAGCCGTGGGCTGCTACAGTAAGTTCTTCCAGCTCGTGTGACTCCAGTGCCTCCTTCTACCTACTTTCTTCCTAGGATGGGAGCTTTCACTCAAAAACTTCAGCACAGCAAAGGCCTTGGGTGAGCAGAAATCCATCTTTCACTGTCTCGTCCCATTAAAGAACAAACCGGCAGGTGTGGCAGTGTAACCCATTCAGGTACAGGCACAAGTTCTGGTTGCATAACAAGACACTGTCTTCAAAGAAACCTTCACCCCTAAAAGAAAACACGCTGGAACCCCCAAGAAGTACCATTGAGCTCTGCAAACCAGGTGAACTACAGAAATGTGGCTCCAAAGGCCTTAGACTAGTGTGGAAAGGACTGGACCCAGGCCAGCTCTGTGAGCGCAGAAGACGGCCTTATCCACTTGACACAGATTTTGGGTTTTTTTTTTTTTTTTTTTTTTTTTTTTTGGTTTTTCGAGATAGGGTTTCTCTGTAGCTTTGGAGCTTGTCCTGGAACTCGTTCTGTAGACCATTCTGTAGTTCTTGAACTCACAGAGATCCACCTGTCTCTGCTTCCCGAGTGCTGGGATTAAAGGCGTGCGCCACCACTGCCCAGCCACTGGAGACAATTTTATCCGCCTGTCCCAGGTCCCACTCCAAACACTAGCCACAGCCATCATGATGGAACTAAGATAAACCCTTTATTTATTTATGCTTTTCCATTTTGTTTAAAACAACAACAACAACCTTAATATAACTGACAGCCCTTCCCCCTCACCCTTGCTTGGGTTGGGGGTTATTAGTGGGGAAATAGCCCCCAAGATGGGGCTGACCATGAGAGCCCCTCAGGGAGGTAACGGAGCCCAAGTCCTTGACCTCGGGGCAAGGGCACCTGTAGTGTAGTAACTGGGGACTTAACAGGGCTCTTGAACCTCTACTTGTACCAACATATACGCCCTTGGATGACAAGAGTCAGGAAGCATGTGGGAAGGGGACTCCCACTTTCCTCAGTGTCCCTACCCAGCCCAGTCTCACAACTTAAGGCTGGGAGCAGGAAAATGGAGGGTGGGTAGGTATCTCACACAAAGGAGTACTGGTTATTAATGGCTCGGGGGTGGCCCCCTTCTTCTCCATTGCCCCCTAGTGGTAGCTGCTGGAGCTGTACCATTAGGGACACCCCCAAGTCCCCACCAGTGCCAGCGCCACCCTGAGCCTCAGTGCCTGGTGCTATGGCCTCTTCCAATTCAACCATGGGGACCAGCTCAGCCATGGGGACCAGCTCTTCCTGGACCCCTCCACCGCCCGCTTTCTCTTTCTCTTGCCTCTCTTTGGCTGCTGCGGCTGTGGTGGCCGCCACTTCTGGCGCCCCCGACGCCTCTTCTGCCCCAGGATGTGGGGGATCTGTCCATGGAGGGGGTTCAGGGGGCTGGGATGGGTCACGGGAGGGGTTCCGTTCTGGATAGGAATGGTAAGAAGACACATTGATTGTGGAAGGAAGTGAGTTCTTGTAGTGGCCTCCCCTTTGCTTGTCCTCCCCAAGGAGCCATGTGCTATCTCCCATATCCCATCTTCTGAGCAACCCCCCTCCATGGAAGATGGATCATGGGCGGTGGTGAGAGGACCACACTTACACACAGTCACTCGCTCCGAAGGGCAGGAGGGTGGAGGAGGCATCGGGGTAGCATCGGTCGCCCTCGCACACCCCTGCATGGCTCCCAGCCTGCTCCCGGCCTGGGGGGGGAGGGGCAACGTGGGGATAGATGGGATGGTGGGGTGGGGGAAAGTGAGAGATCAGACAGGGACATCAGACATCAAGGGAGGAAGGAGGGGGGAACAGACCACGAATCCCCCAAAAAGTCAAAGACAAGGTCAAGGAGGATGGACAAGGAGGAGACAGACAATGATGGAGCGGGAGGATCCGATGGAATGGGAATGCACCACCCAACTCTCTACCACCCGTGGCCCCAAGAGGAGCCTCTGCCTGCCTGCATCCTGTCAGCCTTCCATAGTCCCTTCAGGCCCCTGCCCAGGTACCTCGACTGCCCTGTTCCCCACTAACAGGGCCTCTCCTCCAACCCCCCACCCCGTCTTCCTGGCACACACACCTCACTTCTTGGGTGCACGGGCACCTCCTCCCCTGCAGACCTGCTCTGCTCACCCTGCTGCCGCTGGGAGGGCACATAGCTGACAAGGACAACATCACTGGAGCCTCCAGACTCCAGAGGGATGGGATGCACCCGGAAGTGCTCAAGCATATCGAAAATGGACTGGAACCACAGATGTTGGACCCGGCACTGACCCTCCTCATTCAGTGACAAACGCAGGTGCTGAGGGCAGGATGAGCAAGTAAGGTGGGAGCTCCTGGGGACAATGGCTCTTCCAGATCCACCCCAACACTGCCCGACAGAGTTCTCCAGGACCACTCACCTTGGCCTTGCCCTGGAAGTTGAAAGTGAGGACATATTCACCACGTCTTGTCTCACTCTGACGTACCAGGAAGACACCATGGGAGCCAGTGCCTCCTTCCAGCACTAACTGAGCAGCCTTGAGTCGAGAGAGCATGCCATGGAACCAAGGATATCCTGAGAGGGGCTGATCCCCCTCCGTTCCCTCTGACTCTCCCTGGAACAGGAATGACCCTTCAGGAGGAAAGAGAGGGAAAACCAGCTGTCAGGTTTCTTCCTAACCTTGTTTTCCCCTTGAGACGCCTCCTCCCCAGCCAGGTCACTAGTTGCTCCTGGGTTTGACCCCTCCAGTTCCAATTCAGGACCACAAACCAAAGACAGATACACATGCACCTAATACCTGTGGCTGCTTCTGGAGTATCCAGGGGAGGGTAGGGGGTTGAGAGGGGATGAACTGTCCCTGCTGGGGGTCCCTCCTCAATGGGAATGCGAGGGGGCAATTCTGGAGGAAGCAGTTCCATTGAGTCAAAGTGGGAGGCAGCAATGGAGGCAGAGCTAGGGGAGAAGGACGCTGACGGCCGGTCGGAAAGGCCCCCATAAGCCCCTGAAAGAAAATGGAGGAGGCCCAACTTGAGAACACCATAGGTTCCTCTTCTAGATGCCTGGGCTCCTACCATCTCCCCGTTGGCTGTCCACTTGTGTGCCCAGCCCCCGCACACCTCTAGAGGACTGACCCTGATGGATTTTTACGATGGTTCTGACTTACACTGCTTGCACTGCTGAGAGACCATGGTTATTTCGAGGAGGTCCTAGAATCCAAATGTCCCTATGTCTTTTCTGAATCAACAGCTGAAAGATTATTGCAATGGTTGGGGTGAGGGATAGAAGCCCTGAAAAATGTCCACGTTAGAAAGGAACCCTCTACTTAGACTAGAAAAGAAAACTACCGATTGGAAGCACATCAAAAACTCTTGTCATGAGGTATAGTCCTGTACCGAACACTCAGAAGGCTGAGGCTGGAGGCTTGCAGGTCAGCCTAAAGCACACACAAGAGTTGGGAACACACTTCCGTGACAGAGTGCTTGCTTACCAAGACCAAAGTCCTGGTTCAGTCATCACTGACAAAAGGGGAAAATCTCTTTCCCATTAACCCCTTAAGCTGAATCAACTCGGTTTTTACTTTTACTCCGTGATTTTTTTCCTTTAGTCACGTTAGCCTATGTACTTTTCATGCACCTGGTACTCCCGATGTCAGGGCTCAGCAAGAGCCCTGGTGTCCTTGAAGCCACTCTCTTCTCTCACCTCCTCTGTGTAGCATCCTGTCTATTCTATCTCCCTGTTCTCTTCCTCCTGAGTTCCCAAGATGCTCCTGGCTTGGGCTGCTCAAAGGACACTAAGCAGACTCCCCATTTTGGAGACCCGCTTTTTATTGGAAATAAGGTCTTACCAATTCAGCTACAGTGAACCCAAGGAGACCAAAGACCCCTTTGAAATATCTGAGTTCTCCATCCACTCCAAAGCCTAGCATGCAGCCAGTGATATACTAGGGCCTAACTGAACATCTGCTAAACCTCAGGCCTAGGCCAGCAGACATATCACCATATCGCTTAGAAAACAGGAATGTCAGGAACTAGGTTAGCATAACCCATCTTTGTCAGAAACCTCAGGAAATCCATTTCCGCCCTGTGGTCTTAGCGTAAGGGCTACACTAGCTCTAGCAATCCCTATCTATGAGAGCTCTTTTGCTGACTGAATGCAGCTTGTGTACCAGGCACTGTGAAGCTGAAACTCAAAACCAAGGGTCAGGAGAAAAGGGTAAAGTGGAAGCAGAGTCTAGAAGGTGAGTTAGGCCAGAGAGATATGTATCTTTCTGAATACATGAGTGTTACATCAGACCAAAAGAAAAAGTGCAAAGGCCACTGACATGCCGAGATGCAGGACCAGACTCAAACAAAGGTGTTCACAAGGAACTCCGGAAGCCTGCAGAAGAGTACTACTACTTCCAGACAGAGCGGCAGCCTGCAGGCTTACGGAAGTCAAAGGGCTGAGTGTAAGAGGTTAGAGAGGGGTTTGGTGGAGCCCAAGCACAGCGGTGATAGTAATGGGGCTAAATGGCCAGCAGTGACATAATAGCACATGGTATGCCCAGAGACAAGGTACAAGCAGTCAGGAGGCTGTCTGTAGAGCAACTAGGAAGTAAGAGCCTGGCCCAGCGGCTCTCGAAGGCTCTACCTTACCCTGCGACAGGCGGTCGTTACTCTCGCTGGGTCCCAGCAGCAGATCCTGGCTGGGCAGACTCTCTGAATGATTCAGGCAGGGCAACTCCAGGCTGTCTGTGTTATCCTTTGTGAGGAAGGAGGTCCCGGGGGCCAGGGGAAGGGTCATGGGACGGGGGCTGATAGCAGGGCAGGGTCTACAAAGACAGGGAAAGTGGTGCTGGGGAGAAATCACCAGGAGAAAGACACAAGGCTGCTCCCCTACCCACCTCCAGATCCCCTCAAGCACAGAAGCAAGTTTCTTACCCAGGGCTTAGGCACTCCTGGATGTCAGACACCCAGGCCTTCACATGAAGTGCATCAGTTGTCTCTAGAATGTACTCTGACGGGCCTTCTACCTACAGGGCCAAGAGGCAGGGCTTCAGCCAGGGCAGGGGTAGGAGGCCTATAGGTCGTATCCCACAGCCGCAGGCGCAGACTCAAAGCCTGTCCTGATATCTATTCATCCTGCTGCCAAAGACACTTGCCTAAATCTATCAAGAGCATTCTCTCAAGCACAAGCACTCTCTAGGGGCAGAGCTTAGACCTACCTTAACCACAAACGTGTTCTCCCTGTCAGGCATCTCTAGGGCCGTGGCTGTGCGGACATCAGTGATAGTAGAACAGGGAATGCTGAGTCGGGGCCGGGATGCCTAGGTGGGAAAGGAAATAAGAATCAGTCTTTCAGTGTGGCCAAGGCCAGCTGTCCCCCCCTCCGTTCATCCACCTTTCCTGCCTAGGTGAGGTGAAATAGTTAACAGCTGTTTGGTCTCAGACCCACCAAAGGCAACTGACTTGAGAGCCCACAGTTAGTGCTAAATCCAGGACGGCAACATTGAGTACATGGGCTTCCAACACCAAGGCTATCTACAGAGCCACATGACCTCTTCAGCCACTGTCACTTCCGGCCACCCACCCTCCTGTGGGCTCACCTTGGGTGGTACGAAGAACTCCAAGCGACTTCCTCCTCCTCCTTCTCCTTCACTTCGGAGCAGTAGGCGACACTTCTGCCACTGAGGCTGCCCTCCTCCCCCTGAGGTCAGCCCAGCTGCCCCTCCTCCACGACCCACTCCTGCTGGGTCAGGGGCAGCTTCTTCAGCCCCCATGAAACTGAGCAGCTCTTCTCTCTGTACCATTCCTGCTCCGTCTTTCAAGGCTCCCCCTCCACGGCCCAGTCTCAGCCTCTCAAAGCGGTGAGTCCATCTCTCCCCAGGGCATGTGCCATCACTAGCCAATCCCCTACCAACTGTCCCAGCACCACCAGAGGAGTTGGAGTTGCTGTTTCCACCCAGGACTGGAGGGCCTGATGTGGTCTCCAGAGGCCCAGTTGGGGAGGAAGAGTCAACGGCCCCCCGCCACTGCAGGATGCCTCGGACAGAACCTCTGACTGAGCGGCCCACTGAACGGAGGGAAAAGCGTTTCTTGAGTTTCGGCTTTGAGGACGTTGTAGAGGAGGAAGAGACTGAGGAAGGAAGGGGGCCAGCTAGGTCCTCAGAAGATCGAGATGGGCCCAACACAGCCAAGGGCCCGCCCACCCTGCAGCTTTCAATGGACAAGTCATGTGGTGGTACAATCTCCACACCAGGGCTCAGTGGGGCCAAGACAGGTGGGGAGAGTGAGCCCGAGGCCCGGGCCACCTCAGCTTCGAAGTGCTGCAGAAATAGCTCAGCAAAACGGCCAGAAAAGGCAGCTTCTGCTCCAGGCTCTGCATACTGTGGGTGGGAGGCCAGGTAGAGGCGAAAACGGCGGGCGAGATCCAGGGCAGCAGCCCTCGCATGGGACTCACAGAACTCTTGCCAACTTGGGGGAGGGGGTGGTGGCAGTGCTGGTGGAGAAGGGAAGGCCCCATCCTCCGGGGAAGGGGCACCATTCATGATGGGCCCCAAGAGGAGGACAACGGCAGCCTGTGAGGAGGGGCAGCAAAGGAGAAAGCGGCCAGAAGACACGGGGTGAACGGCAACAGCTGTAGAAGGAAGAAAAGAGCATATATATTGAGTCACTGCAGAGGTGAGATTGGGGTGTGACCCGGCCCAAGCCAGGAACTGCCATCCAGATTCCTCGGGGCAACAGAAGAAGAGAACTAAACTGCTTTGCCCTCATCAAGATCCACACCCCACATATACTCCAGGGATAAGGGATGCCCAGCCCAATGTCCACCCTGCATCTTTCCTGCTGCCTTTGCTACTACTCCCTCTGCTGTGGAATCCAGGAAAGAGAGGGCCTCGAAGCATCTTACACAGCAGAGGACCCTTACAGATCACCACCGTCCCTTCTCAAGCAAAGCCCTTCCCTAACTACCACACACTTTCCACTTGCCGCTCCAGCACATTCCACAAGGTCATTTTACCATTCCCTGGAAAACTCAATGATCTCTTCGGACGAGGAAACAGAGACTTCAAACAAATTCCAGAATTCAGAGTCTACTGTGTTTTCCACTGCATAGGTCTAGTCTCCAGGGGCTGGCTGGACCAGCCTCAACCACAGCTCCTATTGCTCTGTTCTCAGGGGGGCCAATGGGGTGCAGGGATTACAGAGCTCAGAGACCTTGCTTCCTAGGCCCAATGATTGTCTTCGAAGCTGATCCTACAACCCAGCACTTAAGCCCTGTGTGGAGCTTCGGACTGTCTAAAGACCAACCTCTGGGTTGCCCCCTTTAGTCTAGAGCTGCCTGGCAGGAGCACCAGAGAAAAAGAGACGGTGTGTTGGTTAAGGGCAAGTCTTTACTGGCCACATAAGTAAAACATCACAAGGAGCTGGGGTTCAAGACTTTCTCTCCCTGGGGAATATGCCCTAAAGCCTGTGAGACTTGGTGAAGCCCCAGCTCAGCCCACCTGTTAGCTGTGTGTGCCCAGCATGTGTGAAACACAGCTAGTAATCTCTACCTGCTACAGATGTCAGGAGACATGAAATGACAAGGCACATGTCTGTGCTCGACACAAAGTAAGCACACAAGACACGACTGTCATCTTCACGATGTCTATGGGAGAAAACAGTATTATATGGGTCCCGCTGGCTCTAAGAGAAACTAGAGGGGACAGCTTCTGATGGTGTCACAACTCAGTCACCACGAGAAAGTGGCAGAGATAGGCATGAAATTTACAACCAATAGCTCTTTGGTGAGTGGTCCTGCCCTACAAGAGAAGGCAAGATGACAGCTCAGGAAAGTCTCCCCAAACTACCAGTGATGTCCGACTCCTCATCAAAGCCACAACCAAGGCTGTAAGTCAGAGACCCTCCTCCCCTTCCTCCTTGGCCTAAGCCCTACACACTCCGATGGCCCCAACCACAGGGACAACTCCAAACCATGGAGAAGCTGCCAGGAGATGCGGGAGTCACAGAGCACAGGGGAACCGGGCCAAGAGGTGCAGGCATAGCAGAGACAGTCCCCAGCCAAAGGCTACCTCGGCTCACACAGGCCCACCCGGCCCTCGGCACCACTGGCCGACCCAGCCCCCTTCAGGCCCGCTGACCCTGCGGTTCCTGGACTGGTGACTCAGTTTCTCTTCTGCCAAGAAGGCTCAGTCACAATTTCCCGGTGCACCTGCCCCTTGGCTTAGTTCTGACATTCCAGAAGGGCGGGTGGCGGAGGGTGCAGGCTGCGCTCCACGTTTGGACCCTCCAGGCCCCGTGGTCAATCACTCAGACCCGATCCTAATCGCTGGACACCCTCCACATACCCCGAGGCCGGAGACTCCGGGGGACCAGCCCTATCTCCTGCCCCCTCCGGAGCCAAGCACCCCTCCAGCTCCGAACCCCCACGCCCACCCCCGCCCAGGCGCCTCAGGCACCAGGGTCGAATCCCGGAGAGAATAGAGGCACTTGAATAGGGGGGTTCCGGTTCCGGTCCCACCTGCATCTCGGTCCCCGCGCTCAGCTCCGGCGGCGGCGGTGGCGGCGGCGCGGCGACGGCCGCAGCTCCCGCTCCCTGTGCCCCCCGCCTCCGCGACGAGCTCTCAGCACGCGCTTCTGCGCAGGCGCCGGGACGGGTTTTCCCGACGCGGAAGGAAGCAACCATAGAGAAGAGCAGAGAGAGGGAAGGCACCTACGTGCTCACTTCCGCCATCGTTTTCGGCTCAGAACTTTGAGGAGCTAGCCTGACGCGGGTCTCGCAGAACTCCGTGGCCTCTGCAGTTGTAACTAAAAGGGATCACTGAGACAACTGTGGGAAGGAGTTGGGTCCCGGCCGAGCATCTCCGAAGCGAATTCAAGGCAAAGGCGAGAAGGCAACCATAGAGAAGGCACCTGAGCGGAGAGAGTAGCCGCCCTGGAGGGAAATCAGCGAGATGATAAAGCTCTTTGAAGAGCTGGCTGCAGCCTAGAGCGCCTGGCCCTGCACTGAGGGGGGACACGGACACCGCCCCCAGGGAGTTAGGCGACCGAAGAACCGGTGACCTTGGGAAGCCGAAAGAGCGGGCGGAATCTGAACTTACGACCTTGGCTTTTCAGAGGAAAGGGGCGAGGTAGTCCAGAAGGGCTCCACCTTAGGCAGGACCTGAAGATGGGGCGGCAATGGCGAGTCCAGTTTCGGACATACTTGGGGGACATCAGGAGGTACGTGGTCACAGAACTTGAAGATCAAGCGACTCCTCAATGCTAGTTACAGGGATGAAGAACAGACGGTACAAAACGCTGTTGAAACCTTGCGCACAAATACTCTCTAGCAATCCAGGCTCGCGTTGATCCAGCTTCACTACAGTTTAAGCAATTGAAAAAGCCAGAGTAAATTGCGATCGTTGACCGCAGCCAAAAGATACCGCTCATCTGTAACTCACCATCTGTGATTGTACTTTTCTCATGCATTTGTCTTCACCCACAGACCGGCTCTTGTCTCTTGGTGGCAAGATAGCTTTTTGTCCGTATTCAAATAAGTCCTGATAGCTTAGTAACTTAGTTTAAGGAGCATCCCTCATTTCTGAAATCTCCGGTAAAATTTCCAGAACCAGGCTAGTGACTCGGTGGATAAAAGTGCTTGTGTTTGCTATGCAAGCCTGATGACCAGAGTTCTATCCCCAGAACACACCGTAGAAAGAGAAAGGACGCTGGAAAGTTGTCTTCTGATTTCCAACATGCCTTACATGCGTGTGTGTCGTTACCACCCCCCCCCAATATACACATACAATAGTAATAATAAAATTTAAATAAGTTATGGGGCTGGGAAGAGAGCTAAATAATTAAGAGCACTGGCTGCTCTTGCAGAGGACCCAGGTTCAATCCCCAACACCCACATGGTGGTTCAGAACTGTAACTCCAGTTCCAGGGAATCCGATGCCCTCTTCTGACCTCCACAGGGATACACAGGCAGGCAAAACACACACAGCTAAAATAAATAATATTAATTAAAAAAAAAACTTAAGCCGGGAAGTGGTGGTTCATGCCTTTAATCCCAGCACTTGGTAGGCAGTTGGATCACTGAGTTCGAGGCCAGCCTGGTCTATAGATCCAGTTTCAGGACAGTCAGGGCAGAAACCCTGTCTTGAAAAAAATAATTAAATATTTCCAGAGCCAACTAGCTGACTGGATCAAGTGCCATCTTAGAACCCAGAGGCAAATGACCCAGAATGTGGAGATGGATAATTGGACTGTCTCACTCACATAATGAATGTTGATGGCTCAGTGGTTAAGAGTACTGACTGCTTTCCAGATTCAATTCCCAACACCCACATGGCAGCTCACAGCTGTCTGTAACTCCAATTCTAGGGGATCCAGCACTCCCATTCAAACACACTGCAGGCAAAGCAATGCACTAAAAATAAATTTTAAAAAAAATGTTTGTCTAAGAGTGCCACCCCACCCCCATGGAGTTAGAAAATCTTAGAAAGAAAAAACAAGTTCTGGCTCT
This sequence comes from Ondatra zibethicus, assembly GCA_004026605.1. NCBI lineage: Eukaryota > Metazoa > Chordata > Mammalia > Rodentia > Cricetidae > Ondatra > Ondatra zibethicus. The sequence continues at coordinate 47,574 of PVIU01005626.1, read as the reverse complement.
TTTTTTTTCTTTTTTTGATTTTTTTAAAATTTTTTTATTTTTTATTTATTTTTTTATTGTGTATACAGTGACTCTGCCTGCATGTATCCCTGCAGGCCAGAAGAAGGCACCAAATCTCATTGCAGATGGTTGTGAGCCACCATGTGGTTGCTGGGAATTGAACTCAGGACCTTTGGAAGACCAGGCAGAGCTCTTTAACCACTGAGCCATCTCTCCAGCCCCATGATTTTGTTTTGTTTTGAGACAGGGTTTCTCTGTGTAGCCCTGGCTGTGCTGGATGAGAATTCGCTCTATAGAGTAGACCACACTGGCCTTGAACTAACAGAGATCCACCTGCCTCTGCCTCCCCTTCCCTGCATGGCTTTTGTTTTTTAAAGTTTTTAAAAAATTTTTTGTTATGTATATGTGTGGTTTGCATGCATGTACAGTGCCCTCAGAGACCAGAAAAGGACATCAGATGCCCAGGAACTGGAGTTAATCTTGGATTTGAACCACCATGTGGGTTCCAGGAATCAAACCTGGATCCTCTGCAAGAGCAGCAAGTACTCTTAACTACTGAGCTTTCTCTCCAGCCCCATGACTTAGCTGGTCCTAAATCACCCAGGCTGTAACCACAGACACCTTTGTTGAGGTCTTCATTATCAGGATTATCCAACTCTTACCACTTCAAAGGAAGAGCCAATGAAGGGGTTCCCTTTCCTGTGGTCTGCAGCCCATACCCTCCCTCTCCCTGTAGCTTTCCTATCCATCATCAAGAACAGACATGGTTCCAGAGTACAGAAGAGGAAAGGACTGTTGATAAGTTGGGATGTGTTTGGATATGTTGTGTCTAAATTATCCCAGCTTTGGGGGGAAGGGCTGCTGGGGGGGGGTGTCAAACCCAGGGCCTGGAACATATTAGATATTTTAAGTTACTTACAGCACCCAATCAAATTTCCAAAATTATTGAAATATTCTGATATTGTAGTTACTTGGTCACAGATTTGGTTGGTGTGGTCAGGAAACTGATTATTTTGTTTTGCTTTGTTTTATTTTCAGATGATTTATTTTTCTTATTTTATGTGCATTTATGTTTTGTCTGCATGTATGTCAGTATGAGGGTGTTGAATCTCCTGGAGTTGGAGTTACAGTTAGTTGTAAGCTACCATGTGAGTGCTGAGAATTGAACCTTGGTCCTTTGGAAGAGCAGCTTAACCTCTGGGCCATCTCTCCAACCCCTGAACTGAAACTTTTTGTTTGTTTGTTTGTTTTTGTTTTGATTTGATTTTCCAGATAGGGTTTCTCTGTATAACAGTCCTAGCTGTCCTGGCAGGCCTATCTTTGTGGGTTTGAAGCTAATCTGGTCTATGTAGTTTCAGTACAGCCAGATCTACATTGGTGAGACCCTGCCTCAGAAGAACAAAAACAAACAAACAAAAAACAGAAACAAAAGAAAATATAGTTACCTGTAGTTAGTGGCTACTCGATAAACATGGGAAGAGTCCTGTGCAAGCAGGTGGAGCTATCTAGTGGGGCTGGAGTCACAGTAGGAGTTGTGCAAAGCAGCTTGCTGATCACACATTGGACATGAAAGAGACTGGGCCCAGGGCCTCTGTAGAACAGTAAACATTTAACAGGAAGTCACAGAAGAAGAAAGCTGGGTCCTGTTTCCCAGAAACATTAGAAATGAGATCTGTGTGATTTGTTCAAAGAGGAAGAGGGGCAAAGGAGCACCCTGCCCCTGCACAAAAAAAAAAAAAAGTGCTACTAAAAAAACCCAGGGAGCCAGGTAAGCATGTGGTACCAGTGAGTGAACAGTTGATTTGCATCCCATAAGAGGATATAGGATATCAATTATTCCTCAGGTTTGTACAGCCATAGAAGAGTTAGGCCTTTTACAAATCAGCCTCCCTGAGCCATTGGCCCAAGGCTGCCCTGGAAGGTGTCAATTCCGGGCCCTTGTGCTAAGGCAGAGACTCCAGTAGCATGAGTGTGTCCCTCGAAATACATGAATAATATAAATTGAGCCAGACAAGATGACTCACATCTGTTATCCTGGCACTAGGGAAGGCTGATGTAGAAAGAATGAAGTGAGTTTGAGACCAACATGGAATTATGGAGTGAGATCCTGTTTGCAAGAAGTGAAGCCAGGCATAACAGCATACAGCTTTAATCCCAGCATTCTGGAGGCAGAAGAGTCAGAGCTCTGTGAGTTGGAGGCCACCCTGGTCTACATAGAAGTTTCTGGGTCAACAGGAGATGCATAATAAGACTGTCTCAAAACTAACTAAATTGGGAGGCCAAAGAGATGGCTCAGCAGTTAAGAGCACTGGCTGTTCTTCCAGAGCACCCAGGGTTAATTCCCCAGCACCGGTATGGCAGCTCACAACGATCTGTAACTCCAGTTCCAGGAGATCTGACACCCTCACACACAGATGTGCATGTAAAACACCAATGCACATAAAATAAAAATAAATTAATCTTAAAAAAAATTAGCTGGTTTGGTGGCTCACACCTTTAATCCCAGCAATGAGGAGGCAGAGGCAGGTGGATCTCTGTGAGTTTGAGGCCAACCTGATCTATAGAGAGAGTTCTGGACAGTCAGAGCAACACAAAGAAACCCTGCCTTGACAGAACCAAACTAAACAAACAAAAAAACTAAATAAATAAGACTGGAAATATGATTTAAAAATTAAGAGTAGTTGCTTTTCTTGAGGAGGATCTGGGTTCAATTCCTGGCACCCACAAGGTGGCCCACAACCATCTGTAATTCCAGTTCTATATACATACACACAGGCAAAAATACATACACATAAAATAAATATTGAAAAAAATAAATAGCCAGGTATGATGGTACACATCTTTAATCCCAGCAGAGGTAGAGGCAGGCAGATGGCTGTGAGTCCTTCTTTGTTTTTGTTTTAGATTTATCATGTATATGTTAGGAATAATCTTAAGATAAGCCTCTCTGCTGATGCAAATAATTCCAGTCAGACCAGATTAGATCAAATCAATGCCTATGTTTAATGCAGCGCTCCTGGGAAAGCATGGTGGGGAGAGAGAGAGAGACGGAGGGGGCACACAAAACCCCGAAAACCACGTGTTCTTTTTCTCGGCGGCAGCCAAAATAGCCTGTGGGAGTGGTCCTGACCCTCCCTGGGGAGGGATCAGTGCTTGGCAGGCTTTTCTGGAGATGGAGTCCAGACCAAGGCAACTCCCATGGGGAGGGGGCTTGAGATGGAGCTTTGTGCTCCACTGGTGCCCCAAGGATGAATGCCAGGGGCTGGGGTGATACTTTCAACCAGTCTTCCCAGACTCCTTGGATATAGGGGTGGTAGAGGGCTGGGGTCTCACTTTTAATCAAACATCCCAGAGTCCTTGGATATGGGGGTGTAGGTTCAAGTCTGGCTACTTCCTGTAGGCATGGAGCAATGTGGGAGAGGGGAGAGCTGGGAGTTGGGCTCATGCTCAGCGAGAGGAGTGGCTGGAGCAGCATCCAGTTTACTGTCATCCTGGAGTCCTCAGGCTGCTGCTTTTTGAGGGAGATGAGAAGGCAGGTGACTAGGAGGAAAAAAATTGCTATTATTGGGCCCTATAAATGGGACTAGCCATGGGAAGTCATTAACTGCCACAAAGAATGGGACAGGGAAGTGCCCTGGTTATACAGGTGAGGCTCGGGTGTATAATTGGGACACAATAGCAGATAAAACCAGATTTTAGTTGGTAGGTGTCCTTGATCCAGGAGGGTTGGTACCGATGGTAAAGTCCCAGGATCTGGTGCAGGTGGTTGGTGTTGTCTGGAGAGCGCTTTGTCTTGGCCCAGGCAGCAGGAGTGGCCTGTAAAATATGCTTGAAACTGGCTGGGGTTAAAATAGGCATAGCAAAAGGCTATTACTTAAAGGGAATTGGGAACTTTGGATGTTTTAAAGATACACCTGAAACCTATTAGTCGTGGACTATGAAGCCGGTGACAGAGGCACATCTGTCTGTATTTTTGCAGACTTAACACATGAAGTAATGAGCTACCGGTACCTTAAGTCATCAAATGCCATTGACAGACCTGGGAGGAATAAATGAGCAAAAATGAGATAACTTTTTTAGCTACATAGGCAATCCCAAATCTCCTCCCAGTCCTTGGAGAACCCCAGTCTTAGAAGCAGTGCTTGCCATTAGCTGCTGAGTAAAAGAGGCCCAAAAATTTTCCTGTGAGGGGGGAAGATTTAGTCTACTTGTCTTGGCAGGATGAGAAGATCCATTCCCCCTAAGGTATTCAGGAAGCTGAAGAGGTGAAAGGTTGCTTTTTGCTTTGTGGGTGTCTTTGCCAAACCCAAATGTCCTTTGCAACCATGTATCATCTTGGAGGAGCTAAAGGGTGCTGCAGGAGCTGGCTTGTCTCTATGTTAGAGGTTCTTTTGTTAAATGCCATACCCTCAAATTTGTAAAGGCACTTGAGAATTAGGTTCCATTACCTGTTATTTTAAACTGGGCATATAAGCTAAATTTACACATTTATTTTATCCAATTAGTTACAGATTGCCAATGCTAGTAAATGTAAGAAGATTAAAAGGAATATTTTTTCCCATGATATTTATTGAGCTCTACATTTTTCTCTGCTCCCCTCCCTGCCACTCCTCTCCCTCCTTCAACCCTCCCCCAAGGTCCCTATGCTCCCAATTTACTCAGGAGATCTTATCTTTTTATACTTTCTACTTCCCATGTAGACTAGATCTATGTAAGTCTCTCTTAGTGTCCGGGTTAGGGTTAGGGTTAGTATTGTTGTCTAAGTTCTCTGGGATTGTGGTTTGTAAGCTGGTTTTCTTTGGCTTATGTTTAAAAACCACCTATGAGTGAGTACATGTGATAATTGTCTTTCTGTGTCTGGGTTACTTCACTCAAAATAATGCTTTCTAGTTCCATCCATTTTCCTGCAAAAAGCTGTCATTTTTTCTGCTGTGTAGTACTCCATTGTGTAAATGTACCACATTTGTTTTATCCATTATTCGATCGAGGGGCATTTAGGTTGTTTCCAGTTTCTGGCTATGACAAACAAAGCTGCTATGAACATAGTTGAGCACATGTCCTTGTGGCACGATTGAGCATCATTTGGATATATACCCAAAAGTGGTATTAGTGGGTCTTGAGGAAGGTTGTTTCCTAATTTTCTGAGAAATCGCCACACTGACATCCATAGGGGTTGTACCAGCTTGCATTCCCACCAGCAATGCAGAAGTGTTCCCTTTTCCCCACAACCTCTCCAGCATAAGTTGTCATCAGTGTTTTTGATCTTGGCCATTCTTATAGATGTAAGGTGGAATCTCAGAGTTGTTTTGATTTGCATTTCTCTGATGACTAAGGATGTTGAACATTTCCTTAAGTGTCTAAAAGGAATATTTTAATAAGTCAAAAAATATTAGCACATGTGGATACCCTTAACCAAGATGGCAGAGAGGTCAAAATGGCAATTACCCACGTGCTTGTATTTTTCCAGAGATATTTTAGTCTGGAGTTATCTTAAGACGAGCACACATGCACACAGAAACATAAATCCACATACTATGAGAACATATCCACAAAGTTACACAGACATACTGTGGTCACATTATTTTAACAGATGGACAAATAAAACAGTTTTAGAAACCTGTGTCAGCTGACCAACTTAAAATCCTGGTGTAGTTAGGTGGCAGAAGTCAGGAGAGTGGAGGAATAGGGAACATAGATTTGTTTTAAAATCCCATAGTGAGACAAACAGCAAACCACTTATAGAAGCAGGGGGGAGGGGAGCAGAAGAGCAGGCGGGAGCACACTTCTAGAAACCCATGGGCTGCGAGCCTTGTTTGCTTTAGATGTTAGATAGCCCCAGTTTAAAGGGATTTTTGTAAAAGGCTGCCCAAGGGCGTTTGAGTAATCAGCTTGAATCACCAGGACCCATCAGAAGCCCATGCCTATTGGAACTCAATTCTGTAGGAATGTGTCCACCAGACAGAACTTGAGTCAAAACAGGGGTGCATGAGAAATGAGTAGCAGACGTCTCCAAACACCCAAGTCTCATCTCAGCGAGGCATGGCTCATTGCGTAGGTCAGACTCTGGCATGTCCGAGACTTCAACGGAAAGACCAAAAAGTGAATGGGTTCCCTACCCTATTGGCCATGTGCTCCAAAAAGGGAACTTATCGAGTCGAAGCTGATCTTGCCTGGCAGAGAGTATGTGAAGGGTGTTTTCCAGCATGCAAGTGCTGAGCCTGTGGGAAAAACAGATCCCCTTGGTGGAAAACCTCCATATATTAGGAATACTCTTTTTGTGTGTGTATGTGTGTATAACTACATATGTATGTTTATAGTTATTAAGATATCATAAACATTTTATATATATAAAAGTACAATAACTTATACATGGTAACAGATATACGTAATTTTCTTTGATTTTTGACTTATATAAAACAAAGACATCTTGGATTTTGTTTTTTGAAACTTAATTAGGATTTGTTTGCCACCCACAAAGTGACATCTCCATTGACATTAACTAGTTCCTATATAACACACTTAAATTCATCTCTTTGGAGTTGCCCGTTCAGGGAAAATGGTCAAATCTTTCACCATATCTTCTAGGGTAGTATACATGTGAAACATTTTACTGAATTGCCACCCCTTTTATTTGTCCTATGATCTTTCCTGTAACATGAGGGCCTCCTTGTTGGGGTTTCTGTCCTGCCCAGTTCCCACAGCTGGTAAGCCTCAAAGAAATTACACAGAAGTCTATATAAGTTATAAACTGATTGACCCATTAGCTCAGGCTTCTTATTAGCTCTTATAACTTATATTAACCCATTATTCTAGTATATGTTAGCCACATGGCTTGGTAGCTTTCTCAGTGGGGTAGGTCACATCTTGCTTCTTCTGTGGTCTGGGCAGGACTCAGGAATAATCTTAAGACGAGGCTCTCTGCCGACACAAATAATTCCAATCAGACCAGATTGGGGGGGGGGGCATCCAAAACCTGAAAACCACAAGTTCTTTTTCTCAGCAGCAACCTAAATAGCCTGTGGGAGTGGTCCTGACCCTCCCTGGAAGGGGTCAGCACTTGGCAGGCTTTTTTGGAGGTGGAGTCTGGACTAAGGCAATTCCCAGGCCAGGGACTGGGATGACATTTCCAATCATCCCAGGCTCCTTAGATATAAGGGTGTCAGAGGGTTGGAATCTCTCTTTTGACCAAACAGTATACATCATTCTGCTGCATGTACTCCTCCATGCCAGAAGAGGGCACAGATATCATTATAGATAGTTATGAGCCACCGTGTGGTTGCTGGGAATTGAACTCTTGCTCTTAACATCTGAGCCATCTCTTCAACCCTAGTTTTTTTTTTTTTTTTTTTTTTGAGACAGGATGTCACTATGTAGTCTAATTGGACCTAGAACTATGTAAACCAGGCTAGTTTTGAACTCACAGAAATCTGCCTACCTCTGCCTCCTGAGTGCTGGGATGAAAGGTGTTCGACACCATGTCAGACCTGGGAAATTTTTTTTAAAGAAAAAAACAAAAACAGGCAAGTACATGAAATTTTTTGTGGTTTTTGTTTTGTTTTTGTTTTTTCAAAACAGTGTTTCTCTGTAACATTGGGGCCTGTTCTGGAACTTGCTCTTGTAGACCAGGTGGGCCACAAACTCCAACGATCCGCCTTTCTCTTCACCTCCCTTCCCTGCCCAGTGCTGGGATTAAAGGCATATGCCACCAACACCTGGCTTGTTTTTGTTTTTTGAGACAAGATTTCTCTGTGTAGCCCTGACTGTCCTAGAACTCACTCTGTTGGACCAGGCTGACCTCAAACTCACAGAGATCCACCTGCCTCTGCTTCCTGAGTGCTGGGATTAAAGGCATCCACCAGTTGAGATTTAATTTTCTAAAAAACTACATTTGTTTAGAATGTGTGAGCACAAGGTTCCATAGACATCAAAGAACTCAAGGAGTCAGGTCTCTCCTTCCACTGTGTGGGCCCAGGATTTAGTTTAGGTTATCAGGTTTGGCAGTTGGCACCTTTACTGGCTAAGCCATCTTGCTTCCCCCCCAACTTTAAATATTTAGGTGTCAATTCCTGGGCCCTTGTGTTATGGCAAAGGCCTCCAGTAGCATGAGTAATAAAATTTGAGTCAGGAAGATGGCTCACACCTGTAATCCCAGCACTTGGGCGAGTGATACAGAAAGATCGAGGTAAGTTTGAGGCCATCCTGGTATGCATGGTGACTTTTAGGTCAACTTGAGCTGTACAGTGAGACTCTCTTCAAAATAAATAAAATGAGGACTGGAGAGATTATCACTCAGTAGTTAAGAGTACTTGCTGCTCTCCCAGAAGAGCTGGGTTCAATTCCCAGTACCCATATGGCTTGCCAAAACTGTCTATAAGGGCTGGAGAGATGGCTCAGTGGTTAAGAGCACTGGCTGCTCTTCCAGAGGTCCTGAGTTCAATTCCCAGCAACCACATGATAGCTCACAAACATCTGTAATGAGATCTAGTGCCCTTTTCTGTCGTGCAGGCATACATGGAGGTAGAATGTTGTATACATAATAAATAAATAAATAAATCTTTAAAAACAACTATAAATCCATTTCCAAGGGATCTAAACATCCTCTTCTGGCTTCTTTCAGCATGAAGCACATGCATAGTACAAACAGACATACAGGCAAAACCTATACATATAAAAATAAATAAGTCAGACAGGCATGATGCATACAGCTTTAATCCCAGCACTTGGAAGGCAGAGGCACGTGAATCTCTATGGGTTTGAGGCTAGCCTGGTCCATATAGAAGGTTCAGCCTGGACTAACATAGACCTTGGTGTACCAATCTTTTTCTTTTGGGCTATCAGCTCCCCAGCTCCCAAATAATGACACACAGCCTTTTTTTTGTTTGTTTGTTTTTGTTTTTGTTTTTCAAGGCAGGGTTTCTCTGTGTAACAGCCCTAGCTGTCCTGGAACTAGCTCCTGTAGACCAGGCTGACCTTGAACTCACAGAGATCCACCTGCCTCTGCCTCCCGAATGCTGGGATTAAAAGCATGCACCACGACCTGGCAACACACAGACTTATTAGTTATGAATGCTCAGCCTAGCTTAGGCTTGTTTCTGGCTAGTTCAATTAACTTAACTTAAATTAACCTGTTTCTCATCTACCTTTTGCCTCAGGGCTTTTTAACCTTTCATTTTGTCTGTATAGCTTATTTTCCTGCTGTCTTTATGTCTGGCTGGCTGTCAGCTGTCTGACTTCTGGCCCCAGGCATCTCCCACGTTCTCTCTTCTCTTTCTCTCCTTCTCCTTCTCTTCCTTTTTTTGAACCTAGATTTCTCCTCTTATGTAGTCTCTCTTTTTGCCAGCTCTGCCTATCCTTTCTCTGCCCAGCTAGTGGCCATTCAGCTTTTTATTAGATCAATCAGGTGCCTTAGGCAGGCAAGGTGAAACAAATGCAACACATCTTTACATAATTAAACAATTGCAACATAAAAGTAACATACCTTTACACAGTTAAAGTAATATTCCACAGCATAAACAAATGTAACACATCTTTGCCTAGTTAAAATAATATTCTACAAGTTGAAATTTTCTTTGGTCTGCCAACCTGCTCCCAAATAAAGACATGGAGACTTATTATTATGAATGCTCAGCCTTAGCTTATGCTTGTCCCACTAGCTCTTTTAAAAAAAGATTTATTTATTATGTATACTGTGTTCTGTCTGTCTGTATGCTTGCTGGCCAGAACATAGCACCAGATCTCATTACAGATGGATGTGGTTGCTTGGAATTGAACTCAGGACCTCTGGAAGAGCAGTCAGTGCTCTTAACCTCTGATCCATCTCTCCAGTCCCCCCATTAGCCTTTATAACTTAATTTAACCTGTTTCTAGCCATCTACATTTTGCCTTAGAACTTTTTTACTGTTTTTTCATTCTGTATGCCTTACTTTCCTGCTTCCTGTGTCTGACTCCTGGCCTCTGGCATCTCTGTTTCTTTCTTCCCCAATCCTAAATTCCTCCTCCTACTTACTCTCCTTGCCTAGAAGTCCCGCCTATACTTCCTTCCTCGTTATTGACTGTTCAGCTTTCTGTTAGATCAATCAAGTGCCTTAGGCAGGTAAAGTAAAACAGCAACACATCTTTACATAGTTAAACAGATATTCCACAGCACCCTGTTTCACAGATAAATAAATAGCCAGCACCCACTTTGGGCAGTTCATAACTACCTGTAACTTCAGTTCCATAAGATCTGATGCCCTCTACTGACCCCCGAGGGTAGCTGCACACATATCCAACACACACGCACACACGTACGTGCACACATTTACAGATAATTAAAAATAAAATAAATCTTTGTTTGTTTGTTTGGGTTTTTGCTTTTGTTTGTTTGTTTTCTCAGACAGGTTTCTCTGTGTAGCTTTGGGGCCTGTCCTGGAACGCACTCTGTAGACCAGGCTGGCCTCGAACTCACAGAGATCTACCTGCCACCCAGCTAAAAATAAAATAATTCTCTAAAAAGACGAGGGGTAAAGGGAAGCAAAAGTGGGGTTACCATTTGTTCTAGCGTGTAAGAGTGTGAGACAAACATGAATCCTGTTTTGCATGTGTTTATTCTGTAAGACCAAGATGCTGGGCCCTTCAGTGGGGCAGACCCAGTAGCAGTTCCAGTGTGAACACTCAGAGGCCTTATATGGCCAGGTGCATAGGCTGGAGCTGTAAATAGATGAAGCCCACTCAAGTCAGCCTCAGAAAAGAAACAGGAACTAGAAATAAGCTTCAGTATCAAGTGCTATAAAGAAGAATGTATGAGCCGGGCAATGGTGGGGCACGCCTGTCATCCTAGCACTAGGGAGGCAGAGGCGGGTGGATCTCTGTAAGTTCTAGGTCAGTCTGGTCTACAGAATGAGTTTCAGGACAGCTAAACCTACTCAGAGAGACCCTGTATGAAAAAAAAAAAAACAACCAAAAACAAAAATCAAAAAACAACAACAACAAAAGGTAAGCAAACAGAAAAATAATATGTCATGATGTATTTGGCTGCAAAGAACAGACAATCCTGGCTCAAACCATCTGAAGAATCCTCCTCTTCCATGTAAGAAAATCTGTTCTAGGAAGATGCTCCATATTTAACTCTCTGCTGTAATTAAAAAAGAAAAAAGAAAAGAAAAAGCCGCATGAGAGAGAAAGACACAATGTGACAGCTCACATGGAGGAGTTTTTTTTGGGGGGAAAGGGAACATTAAAAGAGGAGAGGGGAAGGGGGAGACTGGCCTCAGGGGACAGGAGCAGAAAAGAGAAGAGAGAGGCAGAAGGGGGGACAGAGCCAAGCAGAGAAGCAGAAAAAGAGAAAGGGGGGACTGGAGAGACTGCACTGACTGCTCTTCCAGAGGACCTGAGTTCAATTCCCAGCACCCACATGGCAGCTCACAACTGTCTGAAAATCCAGTTCCAGGGGTTCTGACACCTTCACACCAATGCACATAAAATAAAGTTAAATCATTTAAAAAAAAAAGAGTTCTATGTCACTTTCAACACAATGAAGTTTGCGGTCAGACTGTGCTAATATATATATATATATATATATATATATATATATATAGAGAGAGAGAGAGAGAGAGAGAGAGAGAGAGAGAGAGAGAGAGAGAGAGGGAGGGAGCAAAAGGAAGAGAGAATGAGAGAGAGAGAGAGAGAGAGAGAGATGGGAGGTGGGCAGGGCCCTTTTAAAAGGGAACATAATGAATGTGCACAGGAGGTGCTCTTAGTGGCTGCAGCTGAGGACACAGCCTGTCAGAACCCCAAGGGCAGGCCAGCACAGACTCCGGAATACTAACACCCTCACCCTTGACAAGGTCTCTTTCTATAGTCCAGTCTGATTCAAAGTACCAATCCTCTTGCCTGGCCTTTGTAATGCTGGGATTACAAGTGTGTGCCACCAAATCTGGTTGAACCACAAGAATTGAACCAGTCCTGTTAGGATTTCTTCCTAGAGCTAGAGAAAGGGCAATCCTGAGCAAAATTTGGGATCCTTGACTGTTAAATAGAAGCTCAAAGTGTCTGCCACATAGCTGAATAAATAGATTGATTGAGGTGGGAGATGGAAGGCCATGTCATTTCAAGAGCATTTTCCAAAAGTGTTAATGATTCTGCACACACACACACACACACACAGCCTTTTTTGAGACAGAGTTTCTCTGTGTAGTTGGTATTTTTACTCTTTGGGATCCTGCCACCCAGAACCTAAATAAATACACAGAGAGTGATCCTTACTTATGGATGCCCCACCTTAGCCTGACTTGTTCCTAGTCAGCTTTTCTAACTTAAAGTATCCCGTTTCTCTTTAAGTTTGGTCTCTGGGCTTTTTGCCTTTCTTTATTCTATACATCTTTCTTTCCTTCTTACTTTGTGGCTGGCACTGTAGCTGGATGACTGGCTCCTGGCATCCTCATCTCCTTCTCCTTTTCCTGCTCCTCCCCCTTACTTGAGCCTGAATTTCTATTTATTCTCAAGCCCCGCCTATCCTTTCTGCTGCCTAGTTATTGGTTGTTCAACTCTTTATTAACCAACCAGGTGTTTTAGGCAGGCAGAGTAATACAACTTTACTAAGTTAAACAAATGTGCCGGGTGGTGGTGGCGCACGCCTTAAATCCCAGCACTCGGGAGGCAGAGGCAGGCAGATCTCTTTGAGTTCGAGGCCAGCCTGGGCTACAAGAGCTAGTTCCAGGACAGGCTCCAAAGCTACAGAGAAACCGTGTCTCGAAAAAAAACTTTGAACAAAAGCAACATAAACAAATGCAACACATGTTTGCATCATTAAACAATAACACAGCATAAGTGAACATAGCACACCTTAAACGTTATATTCCACATTTTCTCCCTTTTTGACTAAATAAAAATGAAAGGTTTTAACTTTAACATAGTAGAACTATATACAACAAAAGCAGTTATCAAGCAAGAATTACATTTAGAATATTCAGTCTTTTTGTATTTAGCAAATGCAGAGAAAATACTCAATTATTTATCTTATCTTAGTGACTCTTTATGGTTAATTTACTTTCTATCATAACTAAGAAAAACTATAGCTCCATTTAGTCTTTAACTCCATAAAAGATCCCAGAAGGATGAAATATTATCTAACAACAGAGACATCTAGCTGCCTGGACAGTCACCCAAAGTTCCTCTGCAGTGTTGGGGCATCCATCTGTGGGCCTACAGGCCTAGAGTATCTGGCAGATTTTTCAGTGAAGCAGGAAATCTGAAGGACGTTCCCACCTTGTATTGGCAAAGTTTGTCAGTCACTTTCCTGTGTCCTGACTTGTTGTCTGAGTTTCTGTCCTGCCTGGTTTCTGTCCTCCCACCAGGTCCATTTCCTTTAACTTTTCCAATTTTGTGGAGTACAGGTTTTCAAAATATGACCTGATGATCCTCTGTATTTCCTCTGTGTCTATTGTTATGTCCCCCTTTTCATTTCTGATTTTGTTAATTTGGATAGTCTCTCTCTGCCTTTTGGTTAGTTTGGATAAAGGTTTGTCTATTTTGTTGATTTTCTCAAAGAACCAACTCTTTGTCTCATTGATTCTTTGTATTGTTTTCTTTGTTTCTGTTTTGTTGATTTCAGCTCTCAGTTTGATTATTTCCTGTCGTCTAGTTCTCTTAGGTGAGTTTGCTTCTTTTTGTTCTAAAGTTTTCAATTGTTTTGTTAATTCGCTAGTGTGGGATTTTTCCAGCTTCTTTATGTGGGCATTTAGTGCTATGAACTTGCCTTTTAACATGCTTTCATTGTGTCCCATAAATTTGGGTATGTTGTGTGGTCATTTTCATTGAATTTTTGGAAGTCTTTAATTTTCCCCTTTATTTCTTCCTTGACCCATTGATGATTCAGATGAGCACTGTTTAATTTCCATATTTTTGTGGGTTTTCTGGAATTGGTATTGCTGTTGACTTCTAGTTTTAAAGCATGGTGATCTGATAAGGTACATTGGATTATTCCAATTTTTTAGTATTTGTTGAGGTTTGTTTTGTTACCGAGTATGTGGTCAATTTTTGAGAAGGTTCCATGAGGTGCTGAGAAGAAGGTATATTCTTTTCTGTTTGGATGGAATAGTCTATAGATGTCTGTTAAGTCCATTTGAGTCATAACATCTGTTTAGTTCTCTTATTTCTCTGTTCATTTTTTGTCTGATTGACCTGTCCAGTGGTGAGAGGGGAGTGTTGAAGTCTCCCACTATCAGTGTGTGGGGTTTAATATGATTCAAAGTGTTTTTTTTTTTTTTTTTTTTTTTTTTGGTTTTTCGAGACAGGGTTTCTCTGTAGCTTTGGAGACTGTAGCTTCGAACCACCTGGCTCGAAGTGTTTCTTTGACATATGAAGGTGCCCTTGTATTTGGAGCATAGATGTTCAGTATTGAAATTTCCTCTTGATGGATTTTCCCTGTGACTAATATGAAATGTCCTTCTTTGTCTCTTTTGACTGATTTTAGCTTGAAGTCTATTTTGTTAGATATGAGGATAGCTACACCTACTTGTTTCTTAGGTCCATTTGATTGGTATATTTTTTCCAACCTTTTACTTTGAGACAATGTGTGTCTTTGAGGTTGAGATGCGTTTCTTGTATGCAGAAGAAGGATGGGTTCTGTTTTCATATCCAATCTATTAGCCTGTGCCTTTTTATGGGTGAGTTGAGTCCATTTACATTAGGGGATATTAATGACCAGTGTTTGCTATCTCCTGTTAATTTCGTTTTCATCATTGGTGATGTTATTTTGTGCGGTTTTTTTTTTCTTCTTTGGGATTTGCTGTAATGAGATCATCAATTGTGTGTGTTTTTGTTGGTGTAGCCATCTTCCTTGGATTGGAGTTTTCCTTCTAGTATTTTGTGTAGGGCCGGGTTTGTGGCTAGGTATTGGTGAAATCTAGATTTGTCAAGGAATATCTTGTTTTGTCCTTCTATGGTGAGCGACAGTTTTGCTGGGTATAGTAGTCTGGCCTGGCATCTCAATGTCTGCATAATGCTTGACCATGACCTTCTGGCTTTCATTTTCTCCACTGAGAAGTCAGGTGTAATTCTGATAGGTCTACCTTTATATGTTACTTGTCCTTTTACCTTTGAAGCTCTTAATATTCTTTCTTTACTCTGTATGTTTAGTGTTTTGATTATTATGTGGCAAGAGGAATTTTTTTTTGATCCAGTCTATTTGGTGTTCTGTAAGCTTCTTGTATCTTCATAGGTAGGGAAAGTTTTCTTCTATGATTTTGTTAAATAAATTTTCTGTGACTTTGAGTTGACTTTCTTCTCCTTCTTCTATACCTATTATTCTAAGATTTGGCCTTTTTATGTTGTCCCATATTTCCTGGATATTTTGGGTTAGTCTTTTGTTAGATTTAATGTTTTCTTTAACTGATGAGTCTATTTCCTCTATTTTATCTTCCGCACTTGAGATTCTCTCTTCCATTTCTTGTATTCTGTTGTTCATACTTGCATTTGTGGTTCCTGTTCTTTTCCTCATGATTTCTGTTTCTATAATTCCTTCTGCTTGTGTTTTCTTAATTTTTTCTATTTCAGTTTTCAAGTCCTGAATAGTTTCTGTTATATGTTTGAGTTCTTTTTCTTGGTTTGCTTTAAGTGATTTGCTGATATCTTCCAATTTTTTGTTTGTTTTTTCTTCCATTTCTTTAAGGTAATTTCTCAATTCATCTTTAATAATTTCAGATATTCTCTTGTGGTTATTTTTAGACCATTTTCTTCTGGGTCATCCATATTTAGTTGTTAAGGTCTTACTTTTTTAGGGTCTTTGAGTTTCACTAGTATTGTGTTGCTCTTTGTGGTGTAGCTTGTGATCTTACCTTTTCTACTTATCTTTTCCTCTATTAGGTGTGGTTGGTGCTGTCTGAGATTCTGTTGAATAATCCCCTAGGTGCCAGTAGATCAAAAGCTAAGATTGTTTTCCTCATGGTACAGTCAGTGTCACAGTTCTAGTTACCCCATTGGTTATTCCTGTTCCTGGAGGTAGCTCAGTGCTCCTGTGTTTTGGGTTAGTCCCTTGGAGTTTGCTGTCTCAAGCCTATTTTGGTCTAGGCTGCTGGCTTTGATCTGTTTTTTGTAAATCTTAGTCTGGATTTCCTCTTGCAGAAGTCCCTGGCTTGGAGTTAGACCTGTTCTGGTGGTGATTGCTAATTCTGGATCTGGTCACTGGTTCAGTCCTGATCCGCTCGTGTCCCGGGACGGGGTTTGCTCCTGGCTTCTGCCCCTGGTGGAGCTTGTTCTCTCTTTGTCTTAGGTAACTGGTTCAGTCCCACTCCTGTTCCCGTGGAGGTCGAGGACTCTTTGTCAGGTCGTTGGCTCAATCGGTGTCCCAGGACTGGGTTGACTCTCAGGGCTGGGTTTGCTCCTGGCTTCTGCTCCCGGTGGAGCTTGTTTCCGCAGCTCTCTCTGTCCTAGGAGTCTCTTAAGTCATGTGGCTTATTCTTTTTTTATTACTTTACTCTCTCTTTAAAGACGTTATTATTTATAAACTATTTCTTTCTATGAATGTCTATACTCTCTTTTTTCTTGTTAAGCCTATGCACATTTTTGAACACACTGAAACCTATTTAGAGGGGTTTGTTTGTTTTTGAGTTTTTTGTTGTTTTTCTGTCTGTACCTGCTTTATTTCATACCTCTGGTCTTTTTGGACCACATGAGCCTTTAAACTGCTAACTGGCACAGCTGGGACCTCCTCCTCAGCCTTGGCAGCTGGCTCCACCCACTTCTCAGGTCTTTGAGAGTCATGCCTAAAGCTCATGGGCCCAGACAGCAGTAGGTGACCAAGAACTGCATTCAACTCACCCCCCCTCCCCCCGGCTCTGGGATGCCAGGGCCCTGTACTGTGGCAGGTGTTTTCACTTTCCTATTTCTATTTAGCATAAAACAGCTGTGTTCTACTCTATGGTAGAGTTTCTTAAAGGAGCTGTATCTTTTTGTTTGTTTTGTTTTGTTTTCCAGCTTTCTCAGGCCCTATGCAGAAATCCAGGCCTCACATTGGAATATAAAAATGCAGTTGGATTTTTTTTCCTCTTTGGGGGCCCACCATCCAGCTCCCAAATAAAAACTTGGAGACTTATTCTTACTTATGAATGCCCATCTTAGCTTGTCCTGTTTCTAGCCAGCTTTGCTAACTTAAATTATCCTGTTTCCCTTTAATTAGGTTTTGCCTCTGGGCTTTTACCATTTTTATTTTATATATCTTTTTCTTACTCTGTGGCTGGTTATGTGGCTGTGTGGCTGACCCCTGGCATCCTCCTCTCTTTTGCCTTTTCTCACTCCTCCGTTCTTTCTTTCTCCCCTAGATTTCTCCTCCTATTTATTCTCTCTGCATGGCAGCCCCACCTATCCTTTCTGATGCCTAGCTATTGGCCATTCAGCTCTTTATTAGACCAATCAGGTGTTTTAGGCAGGCAAAGTAATACGGCTTTACAGAGTTAAATAAATGTAACATAAAAGAATGCAACAAATCTTTGCATCACTAAACAAATATTCCGCAGCATAAACAAATGTAATGTATTTCAAATTAATAGACCAGGCTTGCCTTGAACTTAGAAATTCTACTGCCTCTGCTTCCCAAGTGCCGGTATTAAAGGCATGCACCATCACCGACAAGCTCACACAAATCTTTTAAAAATACATTTGTTTGTTCATCTATGTATGTTTATCTGTGTTTATTTCCATATGTGTGTATGTATTTGTGCACATCTTGGCGCACATGTGAAACTCAGAAGACAGTTGTGGGAATTTGATCTCTCCATCCAACCATGTGGGCTCCAGTAATTCCACTCAGGCTATCAGGCTTGGTAGAATCACCTTTGCTCAGTAGTCGCTTCACCAGACCCTTACCTTTCTATTGACTTTTTTGAGACAGAATTTCATGCATCCCAGGCTAGTCTCAAACCCCCTGTGTAACAGAGGGTGGCATTAAACTTTCAGTCTTCCTGTTCCTGCCCATCAAGTACTGGGATTTTAGGCACTGGCCCATCACCAAGCTGCTCTACGTCTATAACAAAATCAATGCAAATCTACAAGTCTATAGCACTACCTAGTATTAAAGCTACAGAGGTGAGACTCAGACAATATGAGACACTGACAAACCAGACTCTGTGTTTTGTGTGCTCTATCACTGGATCTTTTTTTGAGGCAGGGTCTCATATATCCTAAAGTATCTTTGAATTTATGAGGTGGAGGATGGACTTCTGGTGGATCACCTTGCCTCCACCTCCTGAGTACTGGGATTATAGGTGTGCCCACCATACTGGGTTATGCTCTGCTGGGAATCAAACCCAAGACTTATTGTATAAGCTCTTCAGCTGAGTCACATTCCTAGCTTCTCTGCTTGCTTTTAGAGACAGTTCTGAAACCCAGGCTAGCTCAAACTAGTCATGGTCCAGCCTGAGCCTCCTGAATGCTGGGATCTTAGGTGTGCATTACCATGCTTGTCTTTTGTCCTTTCTGTCAGAGTCTCTCCTGTCCAACCACAGGGTGTGCAGTTTAGCTCACAGGCCGGTTAGATGCTATCTTGCTGCAAGATGGAGAAGCTCTCAGCAGGATATGGAGGACTGGATCCACACATCCATCAAAGGATTAACCTACTCATCTGATCAGAGCCCTTGAGACCTCTGGAAACACCGTCAGAGACAGAACCCATGGTCCACTATACTGTATAATAAACTCCATCTGTATTCTATATCACACTTGCGTGTCTCTTCTGAGATTTTTTAAAGATTTATGTGTATGGCCGGGCGATGGTGGTGCACGCCTTTAATCCCAGCACTTGGAAGGCAGAGGCAGGTGGATCTTTGTGAGTTCAAGGTCAGCCTGGTCTACAAAGCTAGTTCCAGGATTGGATCCTTAGCTACTGAGAAACCTATCTTGAAAAAAGAGATTTATGTGTATGAGTGTTTTGCCTGCATGTGTGTAAGTCTGTATGCCTGGAGTCCAAAGAGGCCAGAAGAGGGTTCTGGAGTTACAGATGTTTGTGAACTGCTGTGTAGATGCTGGGAACTAAACCCAGGTCCTCTGCAAGGGCAGCCAGTGCACTTAACTGAGTCGTCGCTCCAAACCCTCTTCTGCATACTTCAGATAAAAAGATCACAAAAACTGAGGGGAGTCTTGTGCAAGGTCCTAGTAACACTTTAACTTACTGTTCTTTATTTTTGCCTTTTTGGTCTGTGCTCAGGCCTTAGAATGCGATTTCCTGCCTCAGTGTGTTAAGTGCTGGGATCGTTAGTGTGTGCCTGTATCTAGAGCCCTTTGGTTTTTTTTTTTGTTTTTTTTTTTTTTTTTTTGAGGTATGATATAGCTTCCTTGTTTGTGCCTACACTTTCAATCATCATCTCTCTAGGGATGGGATTAGGGAATCTACAGCATTGGGAACAAATTCTGTCGATCGAGCTTTCATAGGGCAAATTTCAGAAAGGAGGCCAAGAGTTGAGTAGCTTCTATTATCACCTCGGGAGAGACGAGGAAGCTGTGAGAAAACACGGACATGAAAGTTCAAAGCCATTACTGACTACCCTTACACTTTTAGCCAACAGGCATTTACCGGGTATCCGCTATGTGCTCCGCCGTGGAGACTAAAGACTCAGGTTGTTGGAAGTTCTCAAAGCTGACGGTCTTCAACCTCGGTGTTACATGAACAAAATAAGACGGGTGGCGCTATCACCCAGAAAATTTATACGGGCGTGGCGATGCACACCCTTAATCCCAGCATTGAGACAGACGGATCTCTCTAGAGTCAGAAGGCCAGCCTGATCTACATGGCGAGTTCCAGGCCAGCCAAAGATATGTAGTGAGTGAGACTCTGTCTCAGAGGAAAGAAGGGGAAAAGGAAGGAAGGGAAAGAGAGAGAGAACAGATTCCCGCAAGAGACATGGGGACTGGAACTCTCCGGACGTCATCCATCCCTAACTCCAGTTACTTTTACTTCTCACAGGCTGGGAGATCTTCCCTATGAAACGAACCCAGCCCTAAGCAAACGCCTGCCGCCCCGGAAACTACAACGCCCATAAGCCTTCGAGGGCGCTGGTGCATTGTGGGATGCTGTGCACTTTCCTCCTAAAAACGGCCCCTCAGGCTGAATTGTAGAAATTCTATCCTTCCCCGCAAGACAAAATCCTCCTCTTCCGCCTCATACCCGGATATCAGTGGCCATCGCCATAAAATCTGGCGGCTAGAGGTTCCCAAACTCGCTCTCCCGACTCTCATTTCCGCCGGAAGTGATCTGTAGTCGCAAGTGCCCGTCCTTCCCTGCACGCGCGGGTTCCCGGTGCCTAATTCTCGGTCCCGGTCGCCGTGTAGTCCCGCAATGGCGGCCTCTACCCTATTACGAGCGACGCCCCGCTTCAGCGGTGAGGGATCGGGTTGGGCGCAGGCAGCCTGGAGACATGAGGGGCATCGAGGTATCTGGGTTCGGATCCACTCCCTTGACTACTCCAAGCTCCTTTCCCGCAGGTTTCTGTGCCAGCCCGACCCCATTGCTGCAAGGTCGGCTGCGGCCGCTGAAGGCCCGGGCATCGCCCTTCTTGTGTCGCGGTCTTGCCGTGGAGGCCAAGAAGACCTACGTGCGCGACAAGCCCCATGTGAATGTGGGTACCATCGGCCATGTGGACCACGGCAAGACCACCCTGACCGCAGCCATCACGAAAAGTGAGTTTGGGTTGGGTTTGTTTGGGGGCGCCCTGTCAGCTGGAAGGACCAGAGCCGGGGAGTACAGTGTCTGTAGTCTGTTGTTCAGCCTGGCGCCAAAACCCTTCAGATTGGAAGATGCAGGAGACAGGTTGCCCTGTGCAAGAAGAGCTCTGTGAGGCACAATCTGAAACAGTCTGAGTGGAGTAGTTTGAAAGGAGACGCTGTCAGTGGAGAAGTTAAGCGTCTGTGACAAGGACAGACCCCTTGGACAATTCTTTTTGTCGTACCCTCCCTCCCCCTGCCAAGTTATCTTCTAGAAGAACTGGAGATTAGAGAGCTTTATCCATTCAGATTGTTCATGTATGAGGGATTCAGGCGTGTGCCCGGAACCTCGGCTGCAGCTCTGAACCCAAGTTGAGAGGTGTGTTCTCTTCCTCCGGTAGTTCTAGCCGAGGGAGGTGGAGCTAAGTTCAAGAAGTACGAGGAGATAGACAATGCCCCTGAGGAGCGAGCTCGGGGTATCACCATCAATGCAGCTCATGTGGAGTATAGCACTGCTGCCCGCCACTATGCCCACACAGACTGCCCCGGTCATGCAGATTATGTTAAGGTGAGGGTTGCTGGGGACAATCAGAACCTGCTTCACAGGTCAGTGGAGGTTTGAGGGGAGGAGGTTATGAGATAGTAGCGGTGTTTGGATACAAGAACAAGGATTTGTGGCTGTGGCTGTGGGTGGTGAGGACATGGCAGAGAGATGGGGATCTTCACAGCTATCTAGTTAGATGATGCATAGTTGAAGAAGTCCTTGAACTAAGCTGACTTTCTTCCTCTTCCACCCAGAATATGATCACAGGCACTGCCCCTCTGGATGGCTGCATCCTGGTGGTGGCAGCTAATGATGGCCCCATGCCCCAGACCCGAGAGCACTTACTACTAGCTAAACAGGTACAGGGGTCTGGAAGGAGCGGAATGGAAGTTAAGTGAGAAGTTGGGTAACCGAGGATACCACCTCCGCCTCTTTCTCCCTTGCAGATTGGAGTGGAGCATGTTGTGGTGTATGTGAATAAGGCAGATGCTGTCCAGGACTCGGAGATGGTGGAGCTAGTGGAGCTGGAGATCCGGGAGCTTCTCACCGAGTTTGGCTATAAAGGAGAGGAGGCCCCAGTCATCATAGGTTCTGCGCTCTGTGCCCTGGAGGTAAAAGCAGGGGCTGCTGCTGTTGGAGGATGGGGTAGAGCTTCCTTCCCTCTGTGCCTGGAGACTAGCATTCTGGGGGAGGAGCAGAAATTTCAGGGTCCTATCGTCTCTCTCCAACAGCAACGTGATCCCGAGCTAGGAGTGAAATCAGTGCAGAAGCTGCTGGATGCGGTGGACACTTACATCCCAGTGCCCACCAGGGACCTGGAGAAGCCCTTTCTGCTCCCTGTTGAGTCAGTTTATTCTATTCCTGGTGAGGCCTGTGCTCACTTAGACCCCTCCCTATTGGGACCATGTAACCTGAGATCTTTGGTGACCTGTCCTGTTCCTTTGCAGGCCGGGGTACGGTGGTTACAGGCACACTAGAACGTGGCATTTTAAAGAAGGGAGATGAGTGTGAGCTGCTGGGACATAACAAGAACATCCGCACCGTGGTGACAGGTACACTAAGGAAACTTCAGTGCTGGGGCAGTCTCCGAATGACCCTTTCCCATGAAGGTCTTGTACCTGCCTTCTGCCTCACATCACCTTCCCGCCTGTCTTTCTAGGCATTGAGATGTTCCACAAGAGCCTGGAGAGGGCCGAGGCAGGGGATAACCTAGGTGCTCTGGTCCGAGGCCTAAAGCGGGAGGATTTGAGGCGTGGCTTGGTCATGGTCAAGCCAGGCTCCATCCAACCCCACCAGAAGGTGGAGGCCCAGGTGAGGGCTCCAGGTGATAGTTTGGTAGGGTTGGGCCAAGTCCCTTGACTAGAAGCAGGACTTCCAGCCAGGGCATTCTACCCTTGCTCCTCTCCTCTAGGTTTACGTCCTCAGCAAGGATGAGGGTGGCCGTCACAAACCATTCGTATCTCATTTCATGCCCGTCATGTTCTCCTTGACTTGGGACATGGCCTGTCGTGTCATCTTGCCTCCAGGGAAGGTATGATGGGGCTAATGGATTTAAAAGTAAAGCCTGGCAGCGGTGGTGCATGCCTTTAATCCCAGCATTTGAAGATAAAATGAAGAGTAAACCAATAGTTGGGTGGTGGTTGTGTACGCCTTGTCTCAAAAACAAAAAAACACAAAAGCTGAGTTCTACCTAAAGATATAGCATGACACACAGGTCAGCTGTTTCTTTGGGCTTCAGATTAAGTTGAAAATTTAGGAACACTAGAGAAACATACCATAGAAAAGGTTGTTTGGTTTTGGTTCTTCCTGTTTTATTTTGTCAAACATGGAGGGCTCAGAAAACTCCTGTTGACTAAAACTGTGTAATACCAAATTCCTGATCACATGTGTCCAGCAACTGGGGAGGGAAGGATGAAACTGTTCCCAGATGGACTCTTTCACCTGTCATATTTTCCCATGACTTGATCCTTGGCTATCAGCAGTTATACAATGAAGGTATTCTGCTTACTGCCTTTTCCTTCTCTATTAGGAACTTGCCATGCCTGGAGAGGACTTGAAGCTCAACCTAGTCTTGCGGCAGCCCATGATCTTAGAGAAAGGCCAGCGTTTCACTTTGAGGGATGGCAACAAGACCATTGGCACTGGCATTGTTACTGACATACCAGCCATGACCGAAGAGGACAAGAACATCAAGTGGAGCTGAGTCTGGGCTCGTGCTCAGGTTGTTGAGCTTAGAGCTGCCTTGGCCAGCGTTCCCTTCTGTGGACACATGCTGCATCCAAGCTTGTTATAGCTATGAACATTTCTCCTGTTCACAAGGAGTGGCCTGCCAGGAGAGGTAGGCAAATAAAACTGGTCTGAATATCAACCTGTGTCTTGTACCGTCTGTCTAAGTAGATGTGGAGGAGCCCATAGCCGTTTGGGTTTATCTAGCATGAAGTCCATTCTGGCATACAAGCCAGACAAGTTCAGACTCTAAACTGTCATCAGTGCTGTAACAGCTTGAGAAAAAGAACCTAGTTCAGTGAGCTTTGTGTGACTTTTAGCAAAATACAACTGTGTTATTCTCCTAGATTGGGAAAGTCTGATGATCACTTACTGGTATTGGCTCAATTTCTGGCACCCTATGTATTATGCAAAATGTTAAGGCTTTGGAACAACTATTAGGTTCTAACCTCAGTACTAGAAAAAAAAAAAAAAGAGGGAAACTGTCAAAAAAAACAAAGACCATAGCTAGGCACGATAGCACATAACTGAGGCCAAAACAGCCTACCTGAGGCCCTTGATAAATTAGGGTATGTTCTCACCTGTCAGTACTGTCCATGGCAGTTCCTGATGACAAACTTCTCGTGAAGTATTAAAGGACACTCAGTAGCTAGCAGCACCCTCCCTTCTGTGCATTGCTTTCCAGCTTCCCCTTATGCATTCCTGTGCCATCTGCCCTGAGGGTACTCTTGCTTGAGTATCAACCTTCCCTATTTACCACATCCCTTTCACTCACCCAATATGCAGCCATACCCAGATTCTGGGGGCTTTTCCGGCCTTCCCCACAGCAAACATCTACCACTAAATAGTATCCCCATCTTTAGTCCTGGGAGAATAGTCTAGTCTGCTAAAAGAAGCCAAGCTTAGGTTACAAAATTCTAAATTTGGGATTAGAGTTTTGTCTACAGAGCAGCGTTAGGAGTACTTGTTGCTTTTACAGAGGACCTGGGTTCTAGGTGAAGCTGGTTAATTAAAACCTGACTTGCTTACCACAGGCAGGTTAAGTTAGTTTAAAATTTTATTTTTTTATTTTTTTTTAAATTTTTTATGTAATAAAAAGTAAAAGTCCTTGAGGCATCTGTCTGTTGGTCTCTCACACAGGACACTCAAGTTAATGGGGAAGAACAGGGGGCCCAAGTCTGAGGTTATAAATAATAGAAAATAAAAGATCTTCCGTCTCCAGCGGGGGAATAGATGAGAGGATGGGAGGACAAGACTGGGTGGGACCCGGCAGGGGCAGAGCAGGAACCTCCCCCACCCCCGCTGGACCCAGCCCTGCCCACTTCAAGGACCCCTCCCATTCAAGGTGCTTGGCAGGAATTCCCCAGCTCCCCAAGGGAAAGGGGTTGGGGACGGGCTAGGACTGGTCCGAGCTGCTGGGGGAAGAGACATAGATCACTCTTCCCTCCACTCATGGAGGTCTCAGGTCGCGGCCAGGACAATCTTCAGTTCCCCGGGGGGTGGAAGGGGAGCTGCTGGGAGGGATGAGATTGAACTGGTTGGAGGGGAAAGAGAGAGAGCAGGAGCATTAGAACCCGAGCAGCTGTCCCTCTGTCAATGCGTCCAGGGGGTGTGGGGGGTGTGGGGAGGAGCGGCCTCCTCCAGGAGTCTCGGGGCTGTCAGAAGCACAGGTCAAACGCTGTTTCCCAGTAGGCCAGAAAGCCCTTTACTCAGTTGCCCAGCTCAGCCCCCCACGCCCCAGTCTGGCCCTGTCTGCTGCGCTGACCTTACCTCGGCTAAGTCAGGAGACAGTCGGGGTCACTGAGAGCTGGGGAGGCAGTGGGGAGGGGGGCTGCTGGATCACAACTGAGCGAGGACGGAGGGAAGCAAAGGACAGAGCCAGGAGCAAGCCCCTGGCGGCGGCGACTGTGGCTTCTGCCCACCCTACATACTTCACAGACAGGTGTGGGTCGGCGGGCGCCCTCTGGGACAGCCCTGCCTCCAAGACCCCTCAATCCCCACCCAGAACCCGTGCATCCTGCCCCACCTGCAGCCCCTCAGCTCTTCCATGCCAAATTCCCCCAGCTAACGAGAACTCACGAATCCTGTCATCGGCTCCTCCTGGAAATCCAGGCGCCTGGCCAGGCTGCTCACCTTGGGGGTGTCCGATGTAGGGGTAGGGTGAGGGTGTGGAAGCTGAGAGTGCAGGCACCCCACTCGGGGGCACCGCGCCTTGGGGGGGGCCCCCATGGCCCTGGGGGGGGTGCAGCAGCATCACCTGGGGCGGGTGGGGTGCCCCGGGGTGTGGGGGCGGGGCTGCTGTGACTCCAGTTTGGACATGGGCCTGTAGAGAGAATTAGCTTTAGTGCCCAGTATGACAAGACACTTGAAGATCCCTTATCAAAAGAGCGCTGCAAAGTGGTACAAGCACTCAAACGGGACTACCCTTACAGCGTACCCCGTGGCGTCTTACCTGGGTAACATGGGCCATGTTGGTGAAGCCGTGGGGCAGCTGCTGGTGGGGATGGATGGCATACACAGCAGCTGGCTGGGGAAAGCTGCTCTGAGGGGACTGGGCAGAAGGTCCCGGTGGTAGAGAAGGAGGTGTGCCTGTTAGGGCCCCTGGATGGTACAGATTCTGCTGTGGCTGTCCACTGCCCAGGTGTGGGGCCTGCCCCGCCTGGTGCTGCCAGAGTAGAAGTGAAGTAATGAGTGTCACCCATTCTGCTAAGCAGGAAAACCACCTGCTCGCTTGTTTCTCTGCTGAAGAATGACCCAGCTCTTATCAAGTTAGCCCTCTTCCAGTCACCCATTCCTGGCCCAACCACTCAGACCTCCCAACCCCTCCTGGCACCTGAACAGGACTGGGGGCCGCATGCTGGGATTGTGGCTGGCTCCCAGTAGGTGTGGTAGCCGGCTGTGGCTGATGGCCATGGAGCTGCGTGGCATGGTGTGGATAGGACTGGTGAACAGTGGCTGCAAAAGGAAGAAGACCCAGTGCTGAGCACATCAAATGGATAGAGGCACACAGCCCGATGAAAGAGTGGGCACCAGAACTCACCATAGAGGGCTTGGGGGGTAGGCTGCTCTGCAGAGGGGTACTGAGGAGTGGAGGATGACACAATAGCCTGGGGATGGCTTCCAGATGTCAACATTCGTGGGTTACTTTGAAGCATAGGGGCAAACACCGGCTGGAGGAAAAAACAAAGCAAACTGGTAAGCAGAGCAGCCTGGAGAGGAATCTCCTGTCAGTGTCCATGTGCAAAGAACTGCCTGAACCCTCAAGAGTCATCTTAAAGATCCCAACAACCTTAATTCAGAGAGAAAAAATGAAAGCAAGGGTTCAATGCTTTGTTATCGTCTGGACATTGCCACCCCCACAGCTGGTCATAACACTGCTCCCCCCCACTCAGATTAGATCTCAGAGGTGAACTCTGTACCTGTGAAGGGTAGTGTGCCATGGGCTGCATCATGGCAGGCTGGCCTGGGAACTGCTGTGGGTTATAGGGGATGTAGGAGGAATAAGGTGTGGCAGCCACTAGGGGTGGGCCAGCAGCAGCAGCAGCAGCCTGCATCATCGGAGGGGCTGAGGCTGGCTGGTGTTGGTCTGAGCGCTGGGGGGGAAGTGAGCCTATGGGTAGAGGGTAAACAATGTAAAACTCAAGCTTCAATGTCTAGACACTAGACAGCCCCAACCATCCTTCCCAACAAGCCTGCTCACCTTTTGCACCCCGGTACTTGCCCTGCTGCCCAGGCACCGAATTGGAAACAGGATATGGATACATCTGAGGTGCCTAAGGATAGATAAGAACTGGGGCTCAACAGGTTGTTCATCAACACTGAGCTGGACTTTCAGCATTTCATTTGGCTCACCTAGTCTCTCTCCTACCTGCACAGCTGGTCCCATGTGGATCTGAGGTATATATGAGATGTACTGGGGACTGTAGAGCCCACTCTGGCCTGCTGTCAGCACCGGTATGGAAGGTGTTGAGTGAGTACGGGGCCCTGGTGAAGTTGGAGTACTGGTAGATTTGTTCTGTAAGAAAGGACATTTTATTTCTGTAAATTTCATTCCAGCCTTTTAAAATGAACAGTTAGAACCCATGGAATGCAGTGTACCAAATCTCATACTTTTCTTTATAGCAAAATGGGCATTCTTAAATTCAGAGAGCAAACAGGCAGAGAGCCCTAAATGGTTGTCTGAAATCCAGACACCCTATACGTTATCAGTTAAAGCCAAATCAGCTGATTTGGTGACGCTCATAGTCCTAACCATGACACCAATACTTGTCATGGCAAGTAGTAAGAACCAAAGCAACCTGTCAGAATCAATCAGGAGGCTTCATCACTGAACCCTGGAGACGTGACTGTTTTTCCAAAACCAGTCTAACTTCTACTGTCTAGACTGCAGCAGTACCTCCTCATGGTAGAGGACAGTCTACTGTCCTGACAGTGAATGCTCTCCTACACTGTTCTACTGTGCCCCACTCAAGGGTACCCAAGTCTATATGCAACAGTCCCAGCTCACCACAGACAGCAGAGGCTTTGTTGGATTGAACTCCTTGGCATTGGGGTTCAAAGTAGACTTCTTTACTTGTCTGTAAGAGAACATAAAGCTAGCTCCAGTCATGCCCTTCACCAGCGCATAAGCACCAAAGATGTTCACCATCTACCACCACCACTTACTCAGTAACAGGGCCCTCCTCTTTGTCATCCCCCTTGATGAGGCCCACTGGGGGACTGCCAGTTTGGCTGGGGCAAGATGGTGGGAGCTGCTCTGGCCCCTCAGTACCCCCTACTGCCGCCAGGGGTGGTTTGTCTTCCTTATCCAATATGGATTCTGTCTTGGAGGAGACTGGGGATCCCATGGGATCTGAAGTCAATAGGCCATCCACCTCCTTCTCCTTTCCTTTGGCCTCTTCTTTTAAGATCCGGGAAGGAAATGGATCCAGGCCGGTCTCAGGGGAGCTACTAGGTTGAAGCTGGGAGGGGAAATAATCAGTGTGTCATACTGTCCATTCCAGACCCCAGGCTTTACTCCTACATTCACTCTTGCTGGATCTCATCTTTTCCCATCCACTCGGCCTTTGCACAGCCCACATCCTCCTTCTATCCTAGCTCCTTTGCAAGCCTCACTCACCTTAAACTGGGCCCCAAACTTCCTCAGTTCTTCCAACTGAAATCGTTTCTGTTCATTCTGAAGCCCAGGGACTATGAGAAAACAGTGAAATAAGGAGAAAATACTTTTTTTCCCCTGGAAGATTACACAGGGCTAGTTAACAGGACGAGAAGTCAAAGAATGAGCTCTTGAGAATTAAAGGATAAAAATAAAACCCAAGGGCAGATGGGCAACTGCTTTTGAATCCCAGCAAACTTCCAAAGGGAAACACCTCCCCGCAAAGTAAATGGGACCACACAGAGTAAAATCACCCTCACCTTTCCCAGCTATCCGGGCCAGCTCTTGGGCCTCCAAAGTCCTACTGGGCTCCTTTGTTGGGAGTTCTTTAACTGAGGAAAGACAGATGCCTTAAGATCCTGCGATCTGGTTACACGCTACAGCTTTCAAGCATCTACCTGGTTCTTACCATCTGTGGGGGTCAGGGAGATTTTGGGAGACGCTGGGGAAATAGAGCCTGCTCCAGGATCCACAACTGATGATGTCACAGGGATGGAGGCAGAGGACACTACTGCTGAACCAATGGGAGGCTCAGGACAGGAAGCTGAGACTGGGGCGGGAGCAGCAGACTTGGGAGACCGTGGAGGGTACATCCGGCCCACTGGAAGTAAAGGGAGGGCTACACAATGGTTACTGCTGACAAGGAAGTAATCGTGTAAGGGAAAACCCAAAGAAGGTCTCTTAAGTATTACACCCAGGGTCATAATTTCCCATGCAAGACCAGAGGTAGATAAGTAATATAAGCAGGAAAATGCTAACATCAGATAGCACAAAAGACTGGAGATGCTGCAGTTTCTCCTGCTCTAAAGGTTGCTAACAAAACCAAAGTCTCAACAAAACACCTGACAACCAGTGACAACTAGCTACAGCCCATGGACCAACACGTTAGAACTGAGGGAAACCAAGTTCTTCCCCAAAACTATTAAATTTAAGACTCCCTGACACCAAGCATCAACAAACTGCCTCCCAGCATTTTAACAACTCAACTCATTTACCCCCAACCCTCATGTATAAACCTCTACCCATGCCTGCAGCCACCCCCAATGAAGCTCTCTACCTGCAGGTGCTGGAGGAACAGAAGCTTCTCCAGAAGGCCTATTATTGGGCGAAGATAAAGTCTTGGCACCTCTCAAAGGGCGCTGTGCCTTGGGGGACATGCGGGAAGGGCCTGTTTTGTTTTGTGAAGAAAAAAAAAAATCGCTGTTTATCACATGAACACAGACACATCACCCTGCCAACTACTTAAAATCCTATTAATCACCCTTCCTACCATCTTCCCACTCCTTCTGCCACATCATAACCTACCTCCATTGATACCACGTGCCTCAGGGCCAGGGCCAGGGCTGCTATTGTCAAGATGGTGAGGGCCACGAGGTGGCAAAGAGCTAAGGCCAGGTCGCCCTCCTCGAGAGCCGCTGCATCGAACTCCTCCCCGGGGACCTTCCCGAACTCGTTGAGGCAGAGGGATATACTTCCCTTCCCTGTGGAAAGGCTCAAGTAAGGGAAGGAGGCCCCCAAATCAACCACTTTAACAACACGGAGCCTACATCAATCCTTGCACCTGACATGTTTTCACTATCACACTTCATCTGTCAGAGTCCAGTGTAGCTATGAATTTACAACCTTATTTCTCAACCCAGACCAAGCCCAAGTGGCCGACAGCTTCATAATTTTACTGTTCTTCACCTATCAGAAAGTCCAAGGAGACCCTTTTATAAGATGCTGCGTTTATGAAATTTCATTTTTGTGACAGAAGAAACAGCACACACAAATGCATTAAGGAAGAGACCCTTCATACAAGAAAAATTATTTTGTTTCCTTTTTCAAAACAGGGTTTCTCTGTGTAGCCCTGCTATGTTGAAACTAGCTCTGCAAACCAGGCTGGCCTTGAACTCAGAGATCTGCCTGTCTCTACCTCCCAAGTGCTGGGATTAATGGCGTAGACCTACTGACCTCCTGGCCCCCAAAAACTTTTAAACCTCTACAAGCCTCTTGCTGCAAATTACCAAATTTCTAGGCCTTCAGTCTAAACCTCAAAACTGGGAGCCACTAGGTATTAACCACACTCAGTAAGGTGGTGAAGGTTAACAACAATTTACAAAAGTTCTCCCTAGCTCCCCCAAGGAGTTACCTGGACACCAAGCTGGGGCTCTCCCGCCCAGACCCCTGTCGCTGAACTGCACTGTGCTTCTCCTCCTCCGTTCGCCCATCATCATTTTCCATGGCAATCCGTAGGCGGTACTGGGGACTTGACTCAATCTCTCGAGCTAACTGGGCTGCACGCAGCTCCCGCTGCCGAAACTCTTCTGAGTTGTCCTTTTCCAAGGGAACCCTGAAAATACACCCAAAAAGATCATCGTCCCAGTGCAAGAAAACAATGTAAGGACAACGCTGCTTTAACTCCATGACCAGTCAAATCCATGGTGTTGAATCTATTATTCTGGTTTTCTCTTTTTGTTATGTTACGGGCTGAACCCAGCACCTTGCTCATGTCTGACAAGTGTTCCACCGCTGAATTTAACCTGCAGTTCAGTCAGTATATATTCAATAGACAGCTACCAAGTGCCAGGCAAAGCACCACAATACATTCTAAATCTGACACTTTGGGGACTCAAGATTAGGTTAGGTTGGCTGGCCAGCACGCAAATCCTACCTCCCGACCCCGTTTTGCTTTCCCAGAAATAGGATTACAAGGTTAACCACCACACTTGCCCTTTTATAGGGCTGCTGAGGACACAACTCAGGTCCTTACACTTGTACAGCAAATACTTTACAGCTGAGTTACATTCCCAGATCAGCAGTTACTTCTACCCACTAGAAAAGCAGCTCAGCAGGCAAACTATGAGGGAGGACTACTTATAAACCGAAAAACATATACCATACACAAAACCTGTTCCATTCTGAGGTCTGCCTTACTGAACAGCAAGTCCTGCACTGCAACCACCCAAAACCACCACCCTCTAACTTCCAAAACACTTACGTGTAAGAAGATAGACTGCTATCATAGGTGGTCTTTACGCCATAGTTCTCTTCGTTAAATTTGAACATCTCATTGGGATCCCATCCATTGGACTGAGGAGAGAACAGGAAGAATGTTTAAAACCCACGAAGGAGGGGCTGGAGAGATGGCTCAGTGGTTAAGAGAACTGACTGCTCCTCCGGAGGACCCAGGTTCAATTCCCAGTACCCACATGGCGGCTCACAGCTGTCTGTAACTCCAGTTCAAGAGAATCTCTGACATTGTTATATCAATGCGCATGAAATAAAAGTTTAAAAAAAAAAACCCACGAAGGAAAACTGACATGCCATTCCTTTCCAACTAGTTAAAAACTCCTATACAAATTGAATAAACCAACATATGTTCATCAAGGATTTTTTCAAATTTTATTTCTTGTGACAGTTTCATTTTCTTTAATGTGTTACATTCTACTTGTATAAAGGGAGTCAGATTGCCTGGAACTAGAGTTACCTACGTTTGTGAGCCAACATGGGGTGCTGGAAATTTAAATTTAACCTCAGACCTCTAGAAGAGCATTCAATGCTTTTGAGCTAATGAGCTATCTCCAGCCCAACAAAATTTCGTTTTGAGAAAGGGTCTCACGTGGCCCAATTGCAAGGAGACTAAGGACTGCCTTGAGCCCTTGGTCTTCTTGCTTCTATACTCTAAACTCTAGAATCAAAAATGCTATCATGGCTCTCTGAGTTTTCTTTCTTTTTTAAAGAAACAAACAAAAAATTAAATTACAGTGGGGGTCTGTTCCGGTGGTGTAGCAGGCATATGGAAGTCTAAGGACAATTTGCAGGAATCTGTTCCATTCCACCACTTGGCTTCGTGGCAAACACCTTTATCTGCTGAGCAACCTTGCCAACCTCATTTACGAAACTTTAATTGAAGTAGTTGATTTTGTGAAGAAATACGGATCTATACAGCAGTCACCTTATTTCCCTTCTGTTTCTTTAAAGACAAGCTTTTTGTTATATGATCCAAGTTGGCCTGGAACTCACAGTTCTCCTTTCTTAATTTCCCAGGGCTGGATTATGGGCATGAATTTCCATGCCCAGATTATACTACCACCTCTGCCCCCAAGATAGGGTTTCTCTGTAGCTTTGGAACCTGTCCTGGAACTCGCTCTATAGACCAGACCGCCCTTGAAGTCAGAGAGATCTGCCTGCATCTGTCTCTCAAGTGTTGGGATTAAAGGTGTGCGCCACCACCACCCCACTATACTTTTTACAACAAAGAAAAATGCCATGAAGAAAAATGTTACCAGTTAATGCAGAGGACGGGAAAACTGACCCTTTTTTACCACCTTCCTTTCCAAGAACCAACAGTTGGTTCCAAAAACAGACTTAAAAAAAAAAAAAAAGACCCCTACCACACACACAGCAAAAAGAATGACCTTCTAACTACATCAACCCACATTCACCACATTCAGCCTGTCCTGTTCTTGGGGAGACCATACCATATCAGATTCTAGATCGTAGTCATCGCTGTTGCTGTCGCCGCCCTCCCAACGTTGTAGCACCTTCTCTTTGTGTTCTCCATTCACCTTAGAGTTCATGGCAATGGCTGAGTCAGTGAACTTGTCTGTGTGGCAGAGAAGAGCAAGAGTCAGGTCATACATCATTCTCACCCTCATTCCCTGACTCCGTGTAGTTTTAGTTAAAAGAAATTTTTAAGAAACATCAGATTTAGACTTTGTTTCTGTTTGGCAACAGGTAGAAATATTAAAACACAGATCTATCTAAAAGGGGTGGTAAATGCCAGTAATCCCAGCAGGAGGCAGAGACAATTTGATGTCTAAGGGTTGAAAAGGGCTACATAGAAAGACCCTACAACCTCCCCAACCAAAAAACACCCAAACCACAGACCTAATATTAATTCAAAAGCAAAAGCTGGAAACTAAATGAAGGAAATAGGAGTTACTAACACCACCAGTCATAATTCACTAGACTCTATTAGACATCTACATATATTTTCAAGAACCATTCAATAACCTCTATCAAAAATGATGTTAGAAGACATAACCATCATGTTCACCTGTGAACTTCTACCCAGGGAGACACAACAGTCTAGCACAATACCTTTTGTAGCATAATTGAAGTCAACATTTCGGAAGTGGACAAGCAGAACATCACTTGGTTTAAACACCATGGTGTCCACAATGTCTTCCCGCCGAGGTCCACCTGCTGGTTCAGATGCTTTCCGGTGTACTGCGTCTACTGCCAGTTCAAACTACAAAAGCCCCATTCCCAACATTCCAGGATCAGTATCAAAAGGGGGGGGGGAGACTATTTCTTATCCTTTTTAATCTTTCAACACCAAATTCTCATGCTGCCCTGCCTTTCTCAACACCAGCCAGAGACCTTAGCAAAAGCCTCAAAACTGTCTGGTGTCACCCAGCACACACCCTCAAGTTCATTCTCCAACTTAGTTTCAGAAATAAGCTAATTTGCCAGGTGGTGGTGGCACCCGGGAGGCAGAGGCAGGCGGATCTCTGTGAGTTTGAGGCCAACCTGGTCTACAAAAGCTAGTTCCAGGACAGGCTCCAAAGCTACAGAGAAACCCTGTCTCGAAAACCAAAAAAGAAATAAGCTAATTTGAGTACACTGACCTTTGAGCTCAGAGTCTTGAAAATGCCCTCATAAGTGGTGCCATTTTTCACCTTTACGTCACAAGTAGAACCCTAACAGGGTGAAAGATTAAGTCACTGCAGGAAACTGAAACAACACATTCCTCAAACCCCCAATTTAAAGCTCTCACTTACCACCACAGCGGTCAGGAAATGCAGCATCCTGGAATTATTGTAAACACCCTCAAACACCTGTCACACAAGGGAAAAATAAGAGGCAGCAGGTAAATACTTTCTTCCCCGACTGTACCATATATTTGAATTCTGCGTGTCTCTACAGGAGGAAAAAAAGGCACTCACAGGCGACTGTGGGGGTCCCTTTCCGGTGCTCTGTCCCCTGTAAGAGAGAGAAAAAACCTAGTTTTACAGCGAACCTTAGAACAACGTACCACGTCAACTTGCTGATTTAGGCTACCAAGCAATTAACTAGACGCTCTCACATCCAAGAGTAATGTAGGCGTTAACTGTCAAAACATTTTCTCCAAATGCCATTAAAAAAAAAGCCAACAAAAAATTCAATAAACAATGGCTGTCAAACGCTCTGAACAGCCAATGCAATACAACCTCTGACTCTCTCCAAGAGGCCACCACTTCATGCTTCCAATAAACCACTGCTCTAATATTAAGCAAACCAACAGCCCAATTCAGTAGCAAAGGTGAAAAGCTCGGACATCCCAGATGCAGCACTACTTAGCTCAGTCACATACTTCCCAAAAGAAAAAAGCATTTTCAGCAGCTTTAGGTTACAAATCCCAGAAGGGTTATACTCTCTACACCCCACCTTTCGCCCTCAGTACTCATTCAGCCTGTTACCCACTCTGGAGGGATCCCCAATCGCCAGGTAACAGTGGTAACAGTGCTCCTCGACGGCTGATGTAACCGGCGGTTGAAGAGGGCGAGGAGGGGGCCGTTGGCGGGGCTGGGGGACCGCGCAGCCGCAAAAGCCATCCACCGGGATGCCTCGCCCGGTCTGCGCCTGCGCACTAAAACCCACAGCCCTCTACCACCCCCCCTCCCTCCCGAAGAGAAGTCACTGCGCCTGCGTCCAGCGCCACTCTCTATCGCATTGACACACCGAAAAAACCGAGGCACCCACTCCTCACTCACCGACACCAGACACCCCTAAACCCTCATGCAACCCCTCCCTCCCTGGCCTCTGCTTTACGTGTTACCGGGGCAAGCCAATGCCCGGGTCATAAGACAGCATCCGCGCGCACGTACGAGAAGGGCGCGCGCGCGCAGGAGCTTCCCAGCCTGCAGTCTTCCCAGTCGCCGCTGCTTCCGCGCCCCCGCCCACCCCGTTCTCTTCTTAGTGGCTACACCGGGAAGAGGAGGGAGCAATCCGCTCCCAAGTCCCTCCCTCCCCATTGGTCAAACTGT
Source organism: Ondatra zibethicus (assembly GCA_004026605.1). Classification (NCBI taxonomy): domain Eukaryota; kingdom Metazoa; phylum Chordata; class Mammalia; order Rodentia; family Cricetidae; genus Ondatra; species Ondatra zibethicus. The sequence goes on along the minus strand of PVIU01005626.1, from coordinate 11,966 downwards.
GGGCCGCGCGCCCCCCCTCTATTGGCTACAGCCGGGGACCCCTTCATGCAGCTTACTCCCCATTGGCTGAAACCGGGGACCGCGAGATCCTTCGTGGTAATGGAGCTGGGGACCCCATCACCTCCTCAACCCCCCCAACACCCTTTTCCGACCGAGCTGGCGGGACGCGCCCCGCCTCCCCTCAGGGCCCAGACCCCAGGCGGTGACTAGGCCCCGAGAGCCGAGCGCCGCCCCTAGGCTCCTGGAGACCGCCCGGGGAGGTTTCCCTCCGACCTGTTGGCGCCAGGGACTACCCCCACCTTCGTGGGGTTCTGGGCCCCAAGTGGCCCTCAACGGCGCCGAGCTCGGGCGCGCCTCGGCCCAAACCGAGCCGCCTCCGCCGCCTCTGAGCGCTCCCACGCCAGGAAGTCCCGTCCTCACCTGACGCTGCCAATAGCCACTGCCCCTGGCTGCGGTGGCGGCGGTGCCGCCAAGATGCTTTCGGCTCCGCGGCGAAGCCCGCTCCCGGCAGCGGCTGCAGGCCCCAGGCAGGGGGAGACGGCCGCGGGAGGCCCCGGGGGAGCCGTGGTGGCGGGCAGCGGCCCCGGGAGGCCGCCGTTAGGAGGGCTGGTCCCGCCGGGAGGCCGACGGGCCACGGCCTGTTGCGTGGGGGGCGGCTGCTGGGGCTGGGTGGTCTGTTGTGGCGGCTGAGGCTTCAACATGATGGCAGCGTCCGGAAGAGAAATTAGAGGGAAGGGAAAGAGGGCCAGGGGCTGGGCCCCCACTGGAGAGCGCGGGAAGCGAGAGAGATCGCGAAGCAGGGGACCCGCCGTTGGCGGGCGGGGGGAGCCCCGCGGTGTCAGGGGTGGATCGAGAAGACCGCGGCGCGAGGAAGCGCCGCGAGGCGGAAGGGGAGGGGGGATCTCGCGGGCCGGTGGAAAGAGAGAGGGCGCGAGCCGGCCTGGAGCGCGTGCGCGCCGCTGGGGGAGGAGAGAGGGAGGAGCGCGGGCGGAAGCGCCGGCGGGGGAGGGGTGCGGAGGGGAACGGCGCCGGGCGGTTAGTTCCGGAAAGGAGCGGAGGCTCGGGTGTGTGGCTCTGGCCGGTCCAGCCCTTGCAGCGGAAAAGCAGCCGCGCAGGCGCTCAGAGCATCGCTAGGGCTCTGGGTCCCGAGCCACCTTAAAGGCTGGCGGCCGCCGTTGCTTCACAACGGGCGTGGGAGGGGCCAGAGCTGTGAAGGGGAAGCGCCGGCCGGCCCGCCCCTCCCACGCCGCCAGCGGAACGTCAGAAAGTCTCCGCGGTGGTGTGAGGTGTCACGTCGTAGCGTGAGGTTCTTCCGCCACTTGGGGCCCGGTGGGCGGAGCCTCAAGTGCCAAAAAATCCCTAGGACAGGGAAAATCTAGTACAGGTGACTTTAGGCAGGTGGGATTTATTTTTTTTTTAAAGTTCGGATGCGCATTAAAATGATTCTTGTGAGCCTATTTGCGTCCTAACAAACGTGCCCAATTCTAAATTAAATTGCAGTAATTGTTCTTTCCGGGATAGGGAACCCCTGAAGAGTAGCAGTACAGGCCATCTGAAGGCCAGACTTCTTAAGAGTGTATTAACAAAAGCCAGCCCAGGCTATATAGCCAGACACCATCAGAAAACTGTGGCACACTGCTTGTGTATGGAAGAAGCCTTCACTCAAAATTAGGACAGCTGTGTTGGCTCACAGCTTTAATCCCAGCACTAGGAAGACAAGGTAGGAGGATCAGAAGTTTGAAGCCAGCCTAGATTATATAGTAAATTCCAGGTCACCTGGGCCACCCTCTTTCAGAAGGAAGAAAAGTTGGACATCGTTCCATGCGTTGGACACAAGGCTGACTGAACCACTCAAAGCTCAAGCTAGTGGAAGATTTGCATAATTTGACCACAGCTAAATGAGAACTTGTTAAAAAAAAATCCACCTGGGCAGTAGTTGCACATGGCTTTAATCCCAGCACTTGAGGCAGAAGCAGGAGAATTCTGTGAGCTTGAGGTCAGCCTGGTCTACATAGTGAGTTCCAAGACAGCCAGGGCTACACAGACCTTGTCTCAAATTTAAAAATAAAATAGGGCTGAAGAAATGGCTCAGTGGTTAAGTGCTTACTGCTCTTCCCGAGGCCCTGAGTTCTGTTCTACACTGGCAGCTCACAACTAAGTGCCTGCAACTCCAGCTGCAGAGTATTCCACATCGTCTTCTGGACTGTTGGCACACGAATGCATGTGTTGCATATTTAGTCAGACACATATACACACATAATTTTTTTTTAAATTATGAATTTAAGCATAAGCCATAACACTGGTATGTCTAAAGTTAGGGGAGAGAGAATAAGCCAGTTGACTATGTTAACACTTCAGTCTTGGGGCTGGAGAGATGACTCAGTGGTTAAGGATGTGTATTGTCCTTCCAAAAGACCTGGGTTCAATTCCCAGCACCATGTCAGGCAGCTCATAAGTGCCTGTAACTCAAGTGCCTCTGGCCTCCATCGGTATCCACTCACACATACATGATTACAAATTAAATAAGAAAAAAAATGAAACTTCATTGATATAGGCAAGCAGTGTTTAGTCTGAAGAATATTCCTAGGGCAATCATTGTGGCACAATGTCCCTAGCACACAGGGAACTTGTGCGGGAGGATGCCAAGTTTGAGGCCAGCTAAAGTAATGCATACCACCTCAAAAAGGAGTAAAGTAAACAGGAGCCGGGCGGTGGTGGCACACACCTTTAATCCCAGCACTCGGGAGGCAGAGGCAGGTGGATCTCTGTGAGTTCGAGATCAGCCTGGTCTACAAGAGCTAGTTCCAGGACAGCCTCCAAAGACACAGAGAAACCCTGTCTCGAAAAACCAAAAAAAAAGTAAACAGGACGCTCACTCTCCATTTGCCATGCCTGTTGTTCCCCTTGAGCATTTCAGTTTGTAACCTGCTGCTTTTAAAATTGAAACTGGGCCTGGGAGCAGCCACCACATGCCCCAGTCAGTTAAGAGACAAAGGCAGGACCACTCACCTCCACACATCTGCTCTGCACTGCTGCCCCTCCTTGGGCCATACCCAGGCCTTTGGGAAGAGGTTTAGCTGAGTTTGTCCTCTCTAGTGCCACTCTGCTGGTCTTAGGTGAGGCCTATGGCCTCATTGTTTTTGCTTGATTGTTGGGATTATGGAATCTCCAGTCGGGATTACCAGTCAGACATAGTTGAATCAATGGCTGGAGGTACCTATTTTGGTTGTTAGTTGCACCCTATAGCCTTGGCTGGTCTTGAACTCTCCACTTTATTTTTTTCATCATGAGTATTTTCTCTCATGTGTATATGTGTACTGCATGCATGTGTGGTCCCTTCAGAAGCCAGAAGAAGGTGTCAGATCCTCTGGGACTGTGGTTACAGGCTGTTGGGAGCTACCATGTGGGTACTGGGAACAAACCTGTTTGCTATGCAAGAGCATCAAGCACTCTCAGCAGCTGAGCCATCTCTCTCTAGTTCCTCAATCCCCCTTACTTTTTTTTCTTTTCTTCCTAACTCTCCCTCCCCCTTTTCATTCAGCATAGCCCAGGGCGCCCTGGAGCTCTGAGATCTTCCTTCCCATGTCTCCCGAGTGATGGGATGTGTGCCTTTATCTCAGCACTCAGGAGGCAGATCTCTGAGCACTCCAGGCCAATCGGGGATACATAGTGAGACTCTCTCAAAAACAAAAAGTAAACTGGAAATTTCCCAACTTGGAGGGGAGATTTTGTATGTCAAATGATGCATATCTGCAAATAATAATAATACATGTCTGCAACCTACAGTGGGTGCCTTCTGGATTGGGTGAGCCCCAAAATCTGTTGCTATCCTTCATTGGGTAGAGTGGATATCTGCAACCTTATACTGTTCCCAAACATCTTTGCACCCAAACTGGCACCAAGAGCTGCCTCAGCCCTCCTGGAAAAATGTAGTACCGCCCCGGTTTGCCCTTTGCCACCAGCTTGGTGGGTATAAGCTCCCTTCCTGAGCACATCCTCCACCTCCTTCTCAAAAGAAGACTCTGGCTCTCTTGTTTCTCTCCCAGTGGGCACCCAGGCTCAGTCTCTATAGTTGCTGCCCATGGGACGGAATGACGAAAGAAGCAGCACATGACTTCTTAATTTGGCCTTTATTGTATGTCTCCCTCCCTATCTATTTGTCGAAGGATCTCACTGTGTGACCCAGGCCAGCCCTGAACTCTTGGTCCTCCTGCCTCAGCTTCCAAAGTGCTGGGATTGCAGTCACATGCCACAGTTCAGGGCACTGGTGGTTGACACCTTACCAAATCCCTCCCATCTGTTTCCACTGAGACTTCAGGCTCTTGGGAGTCACAGCAGCTTTCCCTGGTTCATCAAGTATTGATTGCCATTCTACACCGGAACCTAGTGCTCCTCAGCTTCCTGCCTGCTTCATCCTCTCTCCACTCCTTCATCCACAGATTCCTGAACTAGGAATTGATCAGGGAACAGAGATCAAAGAAAGATCAAATACAAGAGTTTAAAAACTGCAAGAAGGGGCCAGGTGATGGTGGCGAACGCCTTTAATCCCAGCACTTGGGAGCCTGAGCAGGTGGATCTCTGAGTTCGAGGCCAGCCTGGTCTACAGCGTGAGTTCCAAAAACAGTAAAGTCTATACAGAGAAACACAGTCTCAGAAAAGCAAAGAATTCATTTAAAAATTGCAAAAAGGAATGTGAATGGCTGGAAAGATGGCTCAGAGGTTAAGAGCATTGACTGTTCTTCCAGAGGTCCTGAGTTCAATTCCCAGCAACCACATGGTGGCTCACAACCATCTGTAGTGAGATCTGGTGCCCTCTTCTGGCCTAAAGGCATACATGCAGACAGAATACTGTATAAATAATCAACAAATCTTTAAAAAAAAAAAGGAATGTGAAAGCAAAACAGTTCTGGAACTTCTTAAAAATTTTAAAAATGATTTATTTTTGTTTTATGTTCATTGGTGTTTTGCCTGCATTTATGTCTGTATGATCCTCTGGGTCTAGAGTTACAAGACAGGCGTGAGCTGCCATGTAGGTGCTGGGAATTGAAACCAGCTCCTCTGGAAGAGCAGCCAGTGCTAACCGCTGAGCATCTCTCCAGCCCCCATTCCAGGAACTTTTAATCTATAAGCCATAAAGTATCTAGATGCAGACTCAATACTTTGTAATCTGGTTTTGCACACCTGTCATCTCAGACTCTGGAGGCAGGAAGATTGAAAATTCAAAGCTAGCCTGGGCTACAGAGTGAGATCTTGTTTATGAATGGACAGGGCTAGGGAGGTAGTTGAGTGGTACAGCATTCGCCACCATACTAAGACTCTGTGTTTTCTTGTCAGCGCTGCAGATGATTGATTGGTAGATCGTAGACAAAACAGATAAGGAGTTTTACACATAAAAATCAAGTTTGCGTTGCAAGAAAAGTAACTTTGCTTCAGACATTTCTGACCTTTCCATCCATATCTTTTTTTTAAAGATTTATTTATTATGTATACAACATTCTGCTTCCATGTATGCCTACACACCAGAAGAGGGCGCCTGATCTCATTATAGATGGTTGTGAGCCACCATGTGGATGCTGGGAATTGAATTCAGGACTTCTGGAAGAGCAGCCAGTGCTCTTAACCTCTGAGCCATCTCTCCAGCCCTCCATCCATATCTTTTATAAAAAGATTATGTGTATGGGTGTTTAGCCTGCATGTATACTTGTGTGTCATGTGTGTGCCTGGTGTGCCAGAAGAGGGCAGCGGATCCCCTGAAACTGGAGTTACAGATGGCCTTGAGCAGCCATGTGATGTGAAAGTCAAACACGGGCTCTCTAGAAAAGCAGCAAGTGTTCCCAACCACTGAGTCCTCTCTCCAGCCCTCTCATTCATGTCTTGACTGGCCAGAATGTAAATATTCCCTGCCGAGTCACTCAGTGAAAAATAGCCGTGTAACCTCAGACCACCTTCCCAGACTTAGGAAACCTTCCATAAAAACCCTGTAAAGTTTCAAGAGCCCACATTTAATCTATAAGGAAAACAAAACAAAACAAAACCTTTTTTTGGTCAGGCAGTGGTACATACCTTTAATCCCAGCACTTGGGAGGCAGAGGCAGGCAAATCTCTGTGAATTCGAGGCCAGCCTGGTCTACAGAGTGAGTTCCTGGGCTACTCAGAAAAACCCTGTTTTGAATTTTTTTTCCTCCATGCCTTACATCCAAACACTTGGAAGGCTAAGGCAAGTGGATCTCTGAGTTTAAGGCCAGCGTAGTCTAAGTGGCAAGATCTAGGCCAGTCAGGGCTACCGTGTGCAACTTCCTCTCAAAAGAGGGAAAAAGATCGTTTTTACTGCGTTTTGTTTATTTACTTGTGTGTGGAAGATGGGCGCATTTCAGTGGAGGTCAGAGGACAGTTTGTAGGAGTTGGTTCTTTCATTCCACCTTCTGGATCCTGGGGCTAGAATCCAGGTCAGTTTTGGTGGCAAGAGCCTCTACCTGCTGTGTCATCTCACTGGCCTCCGCAATCCCTCATGAGTGAACTCTCGTAAAAGTCCTGACAAGCACCTGGAAACACTGAATAGGACTCCCTCACCCCACCCCTCCCCAGTACCTTCCCAACACCAAGACAGGGTTTTGTTGTAACTTTGGAGCCTGTCCAGGATGGCCTCGAACTCAGAGAGATCTGCCTGCCTCTGCCTCCAGAGTGCTGGGATTAAAGACATATGCCACTGGCACCTGGCCTAATTTCTTTAAGAACGAGAAAGAGACCTGCAGCAGTGAGTGCTCATTAGAGTGTCCCCTGGTTCTTCGTCCCCTGAGCACTTTATGTCCACTGCCAACCTCCTGAGTGTGGGAGATGGAAGGAGTGGGAGTTAGGTTCTTAAAGTCTCAGGAGCAGGCAGCTCCCCATCTGGAAGCCCTCCCTGGCTTACTCCCAGGAAGAAGGTCTTCCCATGCCTGCCACACAGCATTTCTCAAACATCTGACTTTTTATTATTTTTTGTTTTTATTTATTGATCTTTTCTGATTTCAGGGTTAGGGTCACACTATGTAGTTCCAGAATGTACTGGAGCTCAGTTCTGCTGTCTCAGCCTCCTAAGGACTAGAATCACAGGCATGTCCCAGGCCATTTATCTTCCAGCCCCCAGAACTCCCTCTATATTTTTTAAATATTTAACTAAACCCAGTGCATCTCCTGGGAAGAATTCTACTACTGTGCTGTTTTCCTAACTCTTTGTTGTTTGAGGTAGGAATTTGCCGTATAACCAGGGTGACCTTGAACTCTCCAACCTCCACCTTCTTTCTCCTAAGTACTGGGATTGTAGGGGAGCACTACCATGCACAACTAAGTCTCTAGTTAATTGTTTTTATGTGTATGTGTTCATGTGTGTGCATGTGTATGTACAGATACATATGTGTGTACATGCACATGTGTAATTGGAGAGGTTAAAGGACAACTTGGGGATCCTGAAGACCCTGTGTTTTTCCTGAGACAGGATCTCTCACTGGATTAGAACCCCTGTAGCTCAGGCTGGCCTCAAATTCCCTATGTAACCAAGGATAACCTTGAGTTCCTGATCCTCTTGCCTCCAGACCCCAAGTACTGAGGTTACAGGCATGGGCCACCACTCCTGGCCTTCCCGTGTGAGCTGTAGGACATCCACACAGTGTGTAGTGGCCAGGTCAGAGTACTCAGCATAGCCATTACCTCAGATGTTCATCATTTGTTGTTGTTATTGAGAACACTCAAATATCCTCTATTGGTTATTTAGCAACACCCCACTAAGCAAAGCTGTAATGCTGTGTATTGAAAGGTAATGCCCCTCCTGTGTAGCCATGCCCACTGTACCCACAGTTGCCATCTGTCTCACCCCATGCTTTCCCCAGGCTCTGACTACTCTGCCATCAGCTCTGATTAGAAGCTTCTCCACAGGGAGAGGATGCGATCTTTCTGTGCCCAACATACAGTCATCTCTATTTCATTTTCTCTGATCTCTTTCCTGCCTTCTAGCAGGTTTTTCAAGTGTGTGCATGTGTGCGAATGTGCGCACACACATGTGCAGAAGTACAGGTACACAGCTTGATACAGCATGCATGTGAGATCAAAGAGTGCTGGGTGTCAGCCTTCACCTTCCACCTTGCTTGAGACAGGGTGTCTTGTTTCCCACACGCACACAGAACGCTGGCCTATGAACTTGTAGAGGTTCTTCTGTACCTGTCTCTCACACTGCTGCAGGAGCACCGGGGTTACAGACTCACAGTACCATATCCAGCTTTCCCATGGGCTCCAGGGGTTCAAACTCAGGTCCTTGTACTTACACAGCGATCACCTTTACCACTGAGCCATCTCTCCAGTCCTATCTTTATTTTTTAACCCTTCTGTTTTTCAGAACTAGTTCTTTTTTTTTTTTTTTTTTTTTTTTTTGGTTTTTCAAGACAGAGTTTCTCTGTGGCTTTGGAGCCTGTCCTGGAACTAGCTCTGTAGACCAGGCTGGCCTCGAACTCACAGAGATCTGCCTCCCGAGTGCTGGGATTAAAGGTGTGCTCCACCACCGCCGAGCTTAGAACTAGTTCTTATTTTGAGCAGTGATATAATGTTGAAATTCATTCATTCGTTTGTTAACCAATGTTATATATCCAGTGAACCGTAGGAAGCAGAGGGAGCCCTGAGTGAATATGTGCTGTTGATACTGATGTAGACATGGTTATTTCAATGACCCTAGAGCCTCAGCTCCATGAGAAAATGGCAAAGCTGTCCCCAGGTGAGGCACAGAGAAATGGCAAAGCCTCCTGTGGTCTGTGCAGATGTTGATAGTGTGGCAGAAAATGTCCACCATAGCTTTCTTCCCCAACAGATATGTCCAGCCTGAGGACTGCTCCCCTACAGAACCTGGCTTCTTTGTTCAACTGTGTATAATATAAAAACTAAGCACCCTGGGTGTTGCAGTTTCTCCATCAGAGAGCCCAGGCCACCCAAACCCAGCTTACTGTATGTGTCCATTTCTTCATTTGCTCGTTATCTCCAGCTAGGTCAGCTCTCCAAGGGATGAAGTATTAAGTCGGCACAAATCAATAACCAAGCCAGCTCAATAGGAACAGGTATTTTTAATGAAAGAAAAGGGGGGAACTCATGCCACTCACGCCGCAGTCCTATCCGTCCGGCGGACACCGCATGGAGAGAGCGCACACCTGTGTTTCCTAGATTTTCTACCTGGGGTCCAAGTAGCCACACCCCAACTTGATGTGATTGGCTAGTGGCTCTTTCCCCATCATCTCCCCCTTCTATCTAAACAAGATCAATCCAAACCCAACATAGCTATATACAATAGGAATAGACACCAAATGCAAAATTACAAACAATAAACAATATTAAGCAAGGAATGCATAACAAAAGTTTAATAAACATTTTAAGGAGTTTAAGTATTACATTGAAATTAAGCTTGGCTAAACTGTGAGGAAGGTAACTATCATTATTTAATCTTTAACTCCATCAGAGATCTGAGAAGGGAAACAATATTACTCGAGTGGACAGGAAGTATAATCGGGAAACTTTCAAAATGTGCAACAAATGACAGAGACAACTGACTACCTGGGCAATCCCCCCAAAGTCTCATTTGCAATGTTGAAGCGACCAACTTTGGCTAAGGCCTAAAGTAACTGACATACCATTTTCAAAAGCAAGAAACTTTTTAAAACTATCTTACCCTGTCTTGGCAGGATATGACAGTTTTGTTTTATCTGTTTATGGATACTTGATATCTCTGTCAGTGGTTGAGGTATGAGCATTTCTTTGCCCAGAGGCCAGTTCCACCAAGAAGAAAGGCTCCAGATGGAGTGTCTCTGGTGTTCAACATTCTCTCGGGAATAGATTGGTGTTGCCAGGAGTGAGTGCGTCTCATGGTCGCGAAACTATGAAACTCTAGATTAGATTAAAGGCCATTTTCTACAGCTCCTTGAAGAGGTTGAAGATTATTTATCTATATTGAATATAATCTCTATGTATCTAAAGAACCTGATTAGTCTAATGATAAATATAACAAACATAGATGACTATTGATCTATAATTTTTAATACCTATCTAACTTAAAGACTAAGACAATAAACAACTTTGCATAAATGAGGACAATGACTTTCAAATATAAACAATGTATAAGTATCTTAATGGGAGGTAGTAATATGTACCTTGCAGTATGGTAACTATATATATCAATACATAAACAATGTTTCAAACAGAGGTAGAAGCATACATGCATACAGTATTTAATATAACTTAACTTTTTATCAATATACAGAAATCTATACCAATATAATTGTCTAAAAACAATAACTCATAAATACAATCTTTTTTTTGTTTTTGTTTTTTTCGAGACAGGGTTTCTCTGTGGCTTTGGAACCTATCCTGGAACTAGCTCTGTAGACCAGGCTGGTCTCAAACTCACAGAGATCCACCTGCCTCTGCCTCCCGAGTGCTGGGATTAAAGGCGTGCGCCACCACCACCCGGCAAATACAATCTTTTATCTCATCATCCAAATATCCCTCTTTTTTTTTAAGTCTATAAAATTCCTCCCCCATCCCTCAACCATATACCAGTTATAATCAACCCCTAATTGATGTCCCTAAGCTTGAGGGCAAACTTTGCTGGGAGAGGGGACATCGTCCTCTAAAGTTACTTTCAGCTGTCACGAGGGTGATGTTTATTCTAGGGGATCTGTTAAAATAAATGATGCTTAAATTACCAGATTAATATTTGGCCTGGTAAAATTGCAAATAGTCTCTGAGTATTTTATGGAGGTCTGGCCAGAATGTTGTAAAAGAAGTGAACCATGTAAGCTAACCAAGTTGGAACCATCCTGTGCAGCTGGTATCCAAAGAGGTCTCCTAGTAGCGCTATCAGCATCATGACGTCATAGTAACCAGGTAGAGTTGTTGTGGGGCCCCATCTTCTTCCTGAAAACTTTAAAGATTACTGTAGGAAAATTTATTGTTTATTATGGAAAACTCAAGCACTATTTATATAAACATACATACATATTTAATGAAAGGCATGATAAAGACAGAAATAAATATGAAGAAAGCAAAGAAGTTTTATAAATTATTTTTTTCTTTTGTCCCATATCATGGCTCGTGACATGAGACAGAAGCTCTGGGTTTTCTCTTAACAACAGACTTGGAATTAGAGAGGGACTGAGCCAGAGTCCAACTCCAAAACCAGCTCCATGTATTTATAAGTATATTTGTGTGCCTCTAAAGGTATGTTATGAATATTTTTACTTACAGAACCTATTTAATTTTTTTGCTGATCCTTATAGGGTTGTAAATTGTTTTTATCTGTCAGTATTCAAACATCCAGGGTCCCTTGTATTTTTTGAAGATGAGTGTTGTCCTGCAGAGATAAGAACAGAACCCTGCCCCCATCCTATATGTCTTTCTTACCACCTGTAGCTCTGGCTATCCTGGAACTCTCTATGTATACCATGCTGGCCTTGAATTCGGAGATTTGCCTACCTCTACCTCCTGGAGTGTTGGGATTAAAGGTCTGTGCCACTATGCCCAGCTATATTTTGTATATATTTTGTATTTAATTTGTATCTTAGTCACTGTTCTATTGCATGCTCAAGGCAACTCTTACAAAAGAAGCATTTAATTGGGGACTTGCTTACAGTTTCAGAGGTTAGTCCATTATCGTTCATGACAGGGAACATGGTGGCAAGTGTGGTGATAGAACAGTAGCTGAGGCTATACCCTGATCCTCATGCAGTGAAAACAAGACTGGGTTTGGCGCAGGGTTTTGAAACATCAAACCTCACCCACAGTGACACACTTCCTCCAACAAAACCACCCCTGATCCCATGTAATCCTTTCAAACAGTTCCATTCCCTGGTGACCATGCATTGAAACACATGAGCTTTGGGGACCATTCTTATTTAGACCACCAAACTCTGTTTATGTGTGTGTATAGGTGCATGAGCCGCAGTGTGTGTGTGTGA